>JAJJLU010003519.1:0-61251 GCA_023807065.1 Isotricha intestinalis
TGGATTAATTCTTGTGCTGATATTTTAGAACCTTATACTGAAAGATGTGAAGGTTCTTTTCTTGAAATTAAAGAAAGTTCTATTGTTTGGCAATATAGTGATTGTGATCAAGAATTAGGAAAAGCTTTTGCTAATGTAATTACTAATGATTTAGAAAAATTTGTTAAGAAATTAAATTTAAAAGTCGTTAATGGAAAAGGATATCTTGAAATTATTGCTCCTGGTATTCATAAAGGTTATTTTGTTTCTTCTATTGTTAAAAAAAATTTTAAAAAAAATCACATTCCTAATTTTATATTATGTGTTGGAGATGATACTACTGATGAAAAAATGTTCCATTATTTAAAATGTAAGGAAGATAATATTAAAAATTTATCTAAAGATGCTAATTTAATTTCTGTTATTGTTGGGAAAAAACCTTCTGAAGCTAAATATTATGTTAATGGACCTAATGATATAAAGGATTTATTAGAAGATTTTGTCAAAGAATAATTATTTAAAAAACATTGCTTTTTATTTTATATAATATTAATTTAAAGTAATTTAAGTTAAACTAAAAAAAAGGGTTTGAGTGTTAAAAAAATTTGAAACTACATATTCTAAAGAAACTCAAGTTAATATACTAAAATTTCATCTCTTTTTGGAAAAACCTATTTTATATATTTATTATTTTTGGAAATTTTAACTCTTTTGTTGTTTCTATTTTTAATTTTTTCATTAAAAAAATATAATTTAAATTTTAAAAAAATATATTCTTATTTACAAAATATTAAAATTCATTTGATTTTATTTTTATCTTTCTTTTCAAAGAATTAACTTGTTTTTCTAAATTTTGAAATCTATAAATTATATTATCTCTTTCAATTTTCTGTTCTTTTTTCATTTTTTCTAATTCTTTGGTGGTATTTTCAAAATCTTTTAAAGTTTGATAATAAGTAGTAGGAAAAGAAGAATATAATTCATTACTTTCATCACTTTTAATTCTAGAATATTTACTTTTATTTAATAATTTACTAAAATCAATTTTTTTTTTCTTAAAATTTTTTTTAGGAATAATTTCCAATTGACTTTCTTCAATAAATAAGCAATTATTAATATATTTACATTCTCCAATATTAAAATTTTCAAAATGATAAGAAGAAGAAATATCAATTCCATAATTTAAACTATTTCTTAAATTAAAACCCCAAATTAATATATTTTCTTCTTCAATAATAAAAGGATCACAAGGATTAGAACATAAAAATATTATTATATTTGTACCACAAGAAATAACATTATTATATAAATATTTCATAAAATAAATTGTAGGTTCTACAGGTTGAATTTTTCTACTTAATTGAATTGAAATAAATAATATTTCCTCATATGTAAGATATGTTTCTTTATATATTTTTGGTATTGGAGTATTTGGTGTTATAAAAGAATAATTTGAATCATTCATTTCTATAAAAGTAAATTTTGATATTTCTTGGATATCATTTAATTCTTTTAATTTCTCTAAATTATTATTTTTTGATAATATATTTAAATCTCCTGTATTATTTTGATATAAAGTTAAATTTATTATTAAATGTGATTTTCTGATTAAATCTGTAATACTATATTTTTCACATATTTTTTTTCTTGTTTCTTTTATTTTTTCTAATATAGCTTTATAATTCATAATTCCAAAAATTATAGTTTCATTAACGCAAACATCTTTAAAATCTAAATAAATTTGTTCAATAGAAATAGTAACAACATAAGAAGCAGAAATACCATAAAAGCAAATCATATCTTCTTTAGATAAATTAATATAATTTAATATAGTATTTATTGAATAAGTTAAAATTCCTTTTATTTTATTTTCTCCTAATAAAAAATATGATTTACCACTTTTTTTAGGTCCCATTATAAATAAACATGAATTAAATCCATTAAACATTCTTTTCACTTTTGATTCTATTGTTTGTTTATATATATCTGAAATTTCATCTTGTTCATTAAATACAGAATCAAATTCATATATTTTTGATTCTTTTAATTTATTTTTATTTATATTTTCTAAATCTTTTATTGTTTTTATTTTCTTTGTTATATAATTTCCAAATAAAGGAGTTTGGGATATTATAAGTTTATTTGATTTATAATTTGAAGTGAAAGTATAATATAAAAAATGTGAAGTTAAATTTTTCTTTCTTTTTATTTTTTTAATTTCTTCTTCTTCAATTTTATTTTTATTTTTTATATTAATTGGAGTTGAACTAAAAGTTTTTGTTAAATTTGGAGTATGAGAACGGGGTTTTTTTTCTTGTGATCTTAATCCTTTTAAATAACCTAAATTTCTATTATTAACCCATTCTTTCATTATATTTTTTTCTCTTCTTCTTTCATTAAAATTATTAATATTTAATGGTAATTGATTATTACCTCTTAATCTAACAAATATTTCTACTTTGTCATTTTTACTTTTAAATGGATAATCTTTTGTTAATATTATATCATTCATTTGATTATTTTTTATTAAAAAAAATTTTCTTTAAGAAAAATTAAAAATTTAATTTATGTTTTTAAATATATTAAATTTATTTAAATATTTTAAACGTTATCATTGCTTTATTTTTTTTCAAATTTTAAATTAATTATTTATACTCAAAAAAAGAAAAATCTTCATTGAAAAATTAATTCTTTTTTATTTAACATATAATATTATAACTAACTACAAAAAAATATATCTTTAAATATAATAAATTGATATATATAAAAGTATATTTACTCTTTTATTTTATCATTAATATTATTTTGAATATCATTAATTTTATAAGGATGATGATTAATATGTATAGTAGTAATGTTAGTAACATTAAATACACTTTTTGTATTAGATATATTTTCATCACTAAAACTTGGAGTTTGATCAATATAACTTACACTAGAACTACAAACTGAAGCAGTATAACCATTAAATATAAAATTATTTGGTATTTGAATTTTCTGATTTGTAAAACAATCTATATATGGAGATAATTTTTTATTATTGTTATTTTCCTTATTTTTCATTTTTATTATTAATGTTTGAGATTTATTTTCATTTTTTGTTTTTATATTTTCTTTAGATATATTTATATTATTATTATTAAAATTAATATTTGAATTTGTTAATCTTTTTTCAAAGTAATATTTAGGGTTTAGAAAGTGAGTTTTGTTTGTTTTTGAAATTTGAATTATATTTTTATCTTTAATTATACTTCTTTCTTCTTCTTTTTTTGTGTTTTCTTCTTTAAAAAATTTATTTAGAATTCTTGGATTTTTGGAAATATCTCTTAAATTGCTATTAAGTTGTGCTATAATTGTTAATTCTTTATAAGTAAAAAAATCTAAAATATTTTCCCAACTTTTTTTATTAATACGATAAAAATAATCTTTTTTTTTACTTTCCACAGATATTAACACAACTGATTTTGGAAGTTCACAATTAGTACTATTATTTCTTTTAATAATTTCATTAATATTACTATTCATATTTATATATTTACTTTTATGTTTGCAAACACATCCCATTTTTTTATAATTGACAAAAATAAATTAAATACTTCAATAAAAACATAAATTACATATTTAAAAAAAATTATAATATTATATAAAAAAACTTAGAAAAAAACAAAGAAAAAAACAATAAAAAAATTAATTAAAAAACATTAAATTTTAAGAACATCTTTTGATTTTTCCTTCATAAGTAACTTATACTCTTCTTCAGTTAATCTAATTTTAAAAGTAACATCCTTCCATTTTTCTCCTCCACTAAAAATAAAAAAATAATTTACTTTCCAAATTTTGAAGAAGATTTCCTAACAGTAGAATGTCTCATAGCAGAAGAACTCATTAATAATTTACTAGCTTTTCCAGGCATAGAAGATTTAATATTAGAAAAAGGATTAATAAAATTTTTTTTTACAATTTGAATTTGAGGTTCTTTATAATATTCTTTTCTAGTTATTTTATTTCCAGTTTCTAAATTAATCTTTAATAAATTTGCAAGTCTATTTCTTATTTTTTCAAAAGCTCCTATTCTTGCATCTGTTATATTTAATTGATAAAATTCATCTAATTCTATAATTCTTTGTTCTATTTCTTCTCTGAATGATAAAAAATTTTTTCGAGGATTGTCATCTTTTAATGATGAAAAACGAATCTCATTTATCATGTTTTCATATTTCGATTCTACTGTTTCTATTTCTTGTAATAGTAAATTTATTTGATATATTTTTAAGGGAAACCATTTCATTTTTAATTTTTATATATAATATATATTTAAATAATTGTCCTTTTTATTTTTTTTTGAAAATTCAAAAAAAAATAAATAAATAAAAAAACAATATGTCATATATATTTTTAAGTAAAAAAATAAATAGAAAATTATTAAAACTGGATGAAAAAGAAGAATATAAAATAGATAAAACATTAGATAATCAAATAACAACATTAAAGTCAAATAAATTATATAATTATAAAGATTTAATATCGAATATAACAATAAATAAAAAAGAAATAGATGAAATATCTTCAAATAAATCTATAAATAATATAAAAGAACCAATATTAGAAGAGCCAAGAGAAAATATAGATAATAAATTTAGATATTATTGTATAAATACAATTCCCTTAGAAATAATGATGAAAAAAGTAAATAACAAAAAAATAAATATTATATTAGATATTGATCAAACATTAATTTATGCAAAAGAAGAAAATACTTTCAATTTAAATTTAAAAGAAGAACAAACTAAAAATTCTTTTCCAATAACAGTACCAAATGAATTTATAAAGGAAAAAGAATTTAAATTCTTTTTTGATTTTAGACCAAAATTAAAAGAATTATTAATAGGATTAAATAAATTTTGTAATTTATATGTTTGTACTTTAGCAAGAGAAAATTATGCAAAATTAGTTTTAAATATAATAAAATTAGAAACAGGAATTGAAATTCCAATAAATAATATTGTAGCTACTAAAGAAATAAAAGGATTTAAATTATTTGAAGGAATTGAAAAAAATAATACTTTAATATTTGATGATACTGCTAATGTTTGGATCAATGAATTAGAACATTTAATTGTTTCTAAAAAATTTGTTTCTTTTCAAGACATTGATTATAAATTTGAATTTTTATTAGATGATAATCAATTAATTAAAGATAAAATTTTCATTAAAAATTTCCAAGGACTAAATTTTCCTCTTACTTGTGAAAATAAATTTTGTGATAAATTTCAATTAGATTATATTTTACAGTTTATTGAATTATCTTATAAATTTTCTATTTTGTTGAATAGAAATATTGTCGATTCTATTAGAATAATGAGAAAAAAAATTTTATGTAAAGTTAATCTTAATATTCAATTTTATACTCAAAGTGAAAATTATGGTTTAATTAAAGGAATTGTTAAATTTCTTGGAGGAAATATTGAAACTGATTATCATAAAACTACTCATTATTTAATTTCTGAAAATAATACTTTAACAAAAGATAAATTAGGTATATATAATAAATGTTATTTAATTAATGAATCTTGGTTAATTGATTCTTATTTATTATTAAGTAAAATGGATGAAAATGAACCTCAATATAAAATTATTATAAATTAAAAAAAATAATTAAAAAAATTAAAAAACAGAAAAAAATAGAAAAAAAATTTTTAAACATAATTTTAAAGAAAATAAAAAAAAAATCTAATATCAGAATATATATATAAAATACCTTCAGATATATAAATATAAAAAATATATATCTTAAGAAAAATATATATATCATTAATTATCCCAATAATAAATTTTTTTCATTTTTTTAATTTTCAAAATTGCATCAGGTGAATAATAAAAATTAGTTTTAGCTTTATTTCCATGATTTTGTATAGCAACAATATCATAAGAACTTGCAGCTTCTTCTTCAGTTTTATAATTTCCTATATATCTTTTTTTTTTATTAATCATAATTAAAACTTGCCATTGATTTCCATTTTTAGAAACACCTCTATATTTACTTCCTCTTTGTCCTTTATATTTAATATTATTTTTTTCTAAAAGTTTAAATTTTTTTGTTTCTTTATTAATTATATTATCATTTGAAGAATTATTTGTATTTTCTTTCTGAGTTTTATCTATTAATGATAATGAATGAGGATCTGCTTTACAATAAACTATTTTCTTATTTTTCACTGTTCTTATTATTTTTCCTTCTTTTTCATTATTTATTTGAAATTCTGGAAAATTCCTCTTTTTTGTTGTAAATATTGGAGTTTGACATAAATAATTATTCTTTGATTTTACATTTTTTTCATTTCTTTTATTTAAATTGAAATGTAATTCACTTATTAAATTATATATTTGATTTGAGAATAATTCACTTATTATAATATAATATTTGTTTAAATTATTCAATTCTTCTTTTATTGAACTAATATTATATATTTTTTTCTTACATTATTTCATTTAATTGATTTGATTCCATTAAAATTTATAATTTTAAACACATCAAAATTATATAAATCCAGTAAATAAAAATTACAATATTTATTTTATTAATAAAAAATAACATAATGATGTTATAAAATTAAAACATAAATATTTCAGAAAAAAAAAATTAAAAAGAACTAAAAAAATAATTTTTAAAAAAAATAATAAAAAAATGTCTTTCAATCTTCATAAAGACCATTATTTAATAGAAGTGGATGAAAGAATAAATTCATACAAAAATCAAATAGAAAAAATAAAAACAGAATTAAACTGTTTAAAAAGAGGAAATTCATTTAATAATAATTATAACTATAATTATTCTTCTTCAATTAATCCTTGTTCTCAAAATAATAATATAATAGAAGAAAATTCCAAATTAAAAAGTTTAATTTGTTGTTATGAAGGAGAAATAAATTCTTTAAATGAAAAAATATGTAAAATTCAAAATATTTTATCAAATAAAAATAATGAAATGCAGAATCGATTATTTGAAGAAAGAAAAAATATTGAAGATGAAATTAAAAATCAACAAAGAAGATTAAATCAAAATTTATGTGATGAAAAAATAGAATTAAGTGAAAAATTATGTAATCAAAAACAAGAATTTGAAAATATGAAAAGAAATTTAGAAAGAGAAATTTGTTTAAGAGAAAATAAAATAGAAGAAATTAAAAAAGAAAATTGTATTCAAATAGAAAAAATGAAAGAAGAATTTGAAAATCAATTAAAAAATATTCAAAATGAAATGAATAATAAAAATATTGAATTAGAAAAATTAATTGAAAAATATAATAATAATTTAAAAATAATCTCTGATTTATTTCTTTTCTTTCATCAAAATATAAAATTATTTAATAACTCAGAAATAATAAATTGTAATGGTGATGATATAAAATATGATGATAATGATTTAAATAAAAATTTAAAATGTTCTAATTTTATTTTTAAAACATTAAATAATTTTATATGTAAAATATTGAATGATAATAAAGAAATGTTTGAATTACTTTTAAAAGATAGAAATGAACTTTTGAAAAATAAAGAAGAAAATGAACAAATTATAAATGAAAATAATTGTTTAAAAGAACAATTAAATAATTTTGCTAATCAATTAAAAAATCAAACTCAAATAAAAACAATTAATAATGAAACTAATGATACAAATACTGTTCCTTCAATAATTGATTATGAAGGTCCAATCAATAAGTTAAAAACCAAAATAAATGACTTAGAAAAATCAATAGAAAACCAAAATTATAATTAATATATAAATTTATAATGTTTTTATTTAATCATAAAAAAAACATTTATTTCTAAAAAAAAAAAATGAAAAATCCAAGTCCAAAAAAAATAAATTTACAAAGAAAAAACCGTTTATCTTTGAATAAATCTCAAATAATATTTGATCCCGAAACAAGACAAAGATATATAAAAGGAAAGAAATTAGGAGGAGGTGGATTTGGTGAAGTATATGAATTTATTAATATAGACACAGATATAATATATGCAGGAAAAATAATTCCAATAAAAAAAATAGAAAAAAATCCTCTATCAAATGCAGCTTTTAACAATGAAAGTAAATTTAACAAAAATTTAAATTTTGAATATATATGTAAATGCCATAGTATATTTAAAGATAATCAAAATGCATATTTTATATTAGATTACCATCCAAATAAAACATTAAATGAATTAATAAAAGAAAGAAATGGTCTTTCAGAATTTGAAGTTAAATATTATGGTTATCAATTACTTTTAGCAATTCAATATTTACATAATTGTAATATAATACATAGAGATTTAAAATTAGGTAATATATTAATTAGTGATAAAATGGAAGTTAAATTATGTGATTTTGGATTAGCTATTGAAAATGGAGGTGATGGATCACAAACCACATGTGGAACACCTAATTATATTGCTCCTGAAGTTTTAATTAGAAAAAATAATAATAATAATTATTCTTTTGAAGTTGATATTTGGTCTTTTGGTGTTATTTTATATATTCTTTTATTTAATAAAACTCCTTTTGAAGATGAAACTCAAGCAAAAACTAAATTTAATATTATTAATGTTATTTATAATTTTCCTAATAATATTCATGTTAGTGATGATGCTAAAGATATTATTATTAAAATATTTTCTAAAGAACCTTATTTAAGACCTAAAGTTGAAGAAATTAAAGCTCATCCTTTTTTCAATAATGGAAAAGGTATACCTAAATATTTACCTACTTCTACTTTAAAACATCCTCTCTCTGATAAAGAAATTGAGAATCTTATTGAAAATGCTTTAATTAACGATGAATGCTTAGATAAGGAAGATGTAAATTTGAATAGTAATAATTTTTATAGTTCAAGAAGATTAAATTTTATGGATAATTTAAGAAAAAATTATACTACTAATAATAATAATAATATTATTCATATTGAAAGTGAAGAAGAAAAAAGTAGTAAAGAAAAATCATTTGACAATGAAAATGAAGAAAGTGAAAAAAATAGTGAAAATAATTCTTTCAATAATAATATAAATAATAGTAATAATGATAGTAATAATAACAATAATAATAGTAATGATAATAATAGTTTAAATTTAGAAAAAAAAGAAAAAATGAAGAAATTAATAAATGAAATTCCTCAAAAATTGGAACAAAATGAGGAAAAAAAAAATAAAAATAATGAAACAGGAGGTTTTATTGATTCAAATTTAATACCAATAGAAAAATCAAATAATTATCCAATAATAGTTGAAAAATTCATCGATTGTTCAAATAAATATGGTATAGGTTATTTATTATCAAATGGTGATGTTGGTGTTTTTTTTAATGATGGTACAAAAATGATATTAATAAAAAATACTTATAATATTCTTTATATTAATAGAAATAATGATTATAAAGTAATTATTAAATTAAACAATGAAAATAAAAATAGTGAATTAGAAGGTAAAAGAAATATTTTACAATTATTTTATCACAATTTAATTAAGAATCATCCGAATAAAAATAGTTTTAAATATAATCCTTTATTAGATAAAAAGAGTATTTCAAGTTATGTTTTAAAATGGGTTAAAACTCCTTATGCTTCTTTTTTTCTTTTAACTTCTCAATTAATTCAAGTTATATATAATGATAAAACTGAAATTCTTTTTTTATTACAAGATAAATCTATTCAATATATTGATAAAAAAAAGGAAAAATTTAAAGAAATATTTGATATAAATAATCCAATTAAATATAAAAATGAAGATATGAATAAAAGAGTTGTATATGCTAAAAATATATTAAGTAAAAAATAAAATGCAATCTTATATTTTTTTAAATGTAAAATAAACAAATGCTAAATCTAATTGTATATCTAATTATAAATAGGAATTTATAATTGAAAATTATAATAAAAGAATATTAAATTTAATTATCAATTATATATCTACAACATTTTTTATCATAAATAAGCAAATTATTTTAATTTATTTAATTATAAAAATAAATTTATAAAATATTTTTATTATACAAAATTAATTCTCAGATTTATAATAAGCTTTTTGAGCTTCTATAATTTTTTGAATTTCTGATTTTAGTTATTATCACTATTAACAACATTATCATATTTATCAATAAGATTAATTTAAAAATTGAAATTAATAGTTTTTTTATTGTTGGAAATAAAAATGAATTATTTATATTTTTATGATTGATTAATTAAGATAAAAATGATGTTATCATATTAATACTATTATTTCTTTTAAAAAAATATTATTGATTTTTATTTCATTAATATTTCTTAAAATTTATAAAATTTACTTATAAACAATAATTGAAAATCTAAAATTTTTATAAATCATCAATGTAAATATAATCTCAATTTTTAAATTTTTTATTATAATTAAATTTAGCTTTTTTTATAATTTTAATTTCTTTACAAAATCCATCCCTGAAATTTTGAATCATAAAAAAATTAAAAGAATTAACTCATAAGTATTGAAAAAGAAATATCATTTAATAAGATTTTCACTATTTCTATATAAAAATATTATCCTAAAATATACTTATTTATTTTACTTTAAAAAATTAATCTTGAATATTATAAAATTTTATGATTGTATAAATATTAAATATAATTAATTTTTTTATTGTTTTTCTAAATTTTTTTATTTAATTTCATAAAATTTAATGTTTTATACATCATTTGAATTTAAATATATCCATTAGTAGAATTATCAATATTATTATTAAATTATATTCTATCTTAATAAATTCTTAAAAATCCTTTTTGGAAATTTTGAAATGAATAAAAGATAGAAATTTATTTTAATAATAAAGATTAATTAAATTAAATAAATGATATAAAAAAATTCAAAAAAAAGAAGAAATAATGAGATCAATATCAATAAAGCAAAATAATAATATAATAAATTATATAAATAAGAAAAACACTGCAAATTCGAATAAAAAGGATAATAATACTTTAAAAGAAGCAGAAAATTTATTGAAAGGTTATGTAAATAATCTAGTAAAACAAACAGTTCTTGAATTTAATGTTGAAGAAAGAAGAAGTTTTCTTTTGAAAAGAAATAAATATGGTTATGGAGGAAGTTCAAGTAATTTAAGAGTAAAAAGAAAAAGAGGAATGTTAAGAAAAAAAGAAAATGATGATAAAGAATTTAAAAGAAGAATGAGTTATAATATTGACAATAATAATAGATATCAATTTGAAGTTTATAAAAAAGATAATGAACTTTTAGATAAAAAAGAACAAATTATTCTTGATAAAAATGTTAAATTTGAGAAAAAAAAAAGTGAAAGTGATGAAAATTTAACTGATGAAAAATCATCATCAAGAGTTTTTCAAAGGAAAAAAAATAATTTCAAAACTCAAAAAATAGAAAAATTTTCTGATAATATCCCAAAAAGTCCTAAAAAGAGGTTAAAAACATATGAAAAAGCAAAATCAAATTCAAATTCAAACAATCAATTTCAAACTGAAATAAAGGGTTCTCCTGAATTAGAAAGTAAAAATATAAATCAAAAAAAAACAAATAAAGAAGAATCAAAAGAATTATTTTCTTTTTTAAAAAAACCACAAATTTTTGAAGGTGATAGTGAATTAAAAGAAAATTTAGGATTTAATAATGAAGATGATATTTTGCATTTTTCAGGTTTATCAAATAAAAATATTTTACAATTAAATGAAATAAAAAAAGAATTACATAAAACTTTAATAGGAAAAAAACAATCAATTGAAGAAAAACTTTCGCTTAAATCTTATTTAAATGATGATAATTTTCAAAATGAAAATAATGCATCAAATATAAATAATATATCTAATATTATTGATAAAGAAAAATATAGAATTTTAACTAGAAAAGGTTATGTTTATGATTCTTATGATGATGAAGAAAATTTTGATGAAAAAGATATTCATTCTCACTTTGTTCCTGAATCTTTTTTTATTATAATTTTCGATTTTTTTGTTGCTATTTGTGTTTTGTATAATTTAATTTCTATTCCTCTTTTTTTAGGTCATAATCGCATTTATTGTCTTTCTGATAATTATTTCACTTTCCAAAATATCATTGATAATATTATTGATTTTATTTTTATTTTAGATATTTTTATCAATTTTTTCACGGCTTATTATAATTTTGATGAAGTTTTAATTATTGATTCTAAATCTATTTATAAAAATTATTTAAAAACTTGGTTTTTCTTTGATTTATTATCTGCAATTCCAATCAAAACTATTATAATTCTTTATAATAAAGATTGTTATCATTCAGATATTACAACTCAACTTTATAATGGTAATTATTATTATTTATTTTTATTATTAAGATTAATAAAAACATTCCAAGTAATATCAAAAAACCAATTTTTAATTGTTTTAGAAAATGAATTAAGCAAATTTGACAATTACAATAGTTATGGAAGATTATTAATAACTTTAATAATATTCTTCATATCATTACATATAGTAGCATGTATATTAATATTTTTAGGTAAAAACGAATATCCAAATTGGATAATAAATTTCGGTCATAACGACAAGACTTTTTCTCAAATGTATTTAATAGGCATATATTATACAATAACAACAGTAACAACAGTAGGTTATGGTGATTTATCATGTGTAACAACAATAGAAAAAATATTTGGTTTATTTATGGAAATTGTTGGAATTATTGCTTATTCTTGGGCTTTGACTGCTATGTCTAATTACGTTAAAATTGAAAATGATAAACAAATTGATTTTAAAAATAAATGTCAAATTTTATCTGAAATTAAATTAAGTTATCCTCATTTACCTGATGATTTATATGAAAGAATTATTAGATTTTTAAGATATAAACATAATTCAGAACAAAAAGATAATCATATTATATTTGATGAATTACCTATTGCTTTAAGAAATACTTTATTATATGAAATGTATAAACCAATAATTAATAGTTTTAATTTTTTTAAAAATTTCACTAATAGTGATTTTATAATTAAAGTAATATTAGCTTTTAAGCCAATATTAGCTTTAAAAAATGATATTTTAATTAAAGATGGTGATTTTGTAGAAGATATAATATTTGTTAAACGAGGAAGATTAAGTTTAGAACTTCCAATTGATTTTAATCCTCCAAAACAAAAAAGAAGTGTTAGAAGAGATTCTCTTTTAGGAATAAGAAGAACTACTATTTTTTTTAATAATTTACAAAGAGAAAATAGTGTTTCTCCAAATTTAAAAACAAAAATATTTAATAGCCCAACTAAAAAAAATTTAAAAAGCCCAATGAATATATTAAAAACTTTAACAAAAAGTTTAACAAAAATGCAAACAAAAAATGAGAATGAAAATATTCAAAATTTTAAAGTTTTAGAAATAAGAAAAAATGAACATTTTGGTGATATTTTAATGTTCTTAAATCAAAGAAGTCCATTACTTTTAAAAGTGAAATCAAATAAAGCAGAATTATTTTTTTTAAATAAATCAGAAGCAATAGCAATATCAACAAGTTATCCTCAATATTGGAAGAGAATAAATAAGAAATCTCTTTTTAATATGGAACAAATAAAAAGATTAACTAATAAAATTATTAAAATTATTTCTTCTTCACATGGGATTGCAAAACCAAAGAAAAAAAATATATTAAAAACTTCTTCTCTTTTAAGTAATAATAATTTTGAATTTGTGCCAGAAGATGATTCTGATTTAAAAACAATTCCTTCTATTTCTGAAGAAAGTAATATTGATAATACTCTTTTTAAAACTAACTTTTATACAAGTGAAGATGAAGAGGAAAAAGAAAATAATGAAAATAATAGTGATATTGATAATGATAATGATAATGATGATGATGATAATAATAAAATGAATAAAAGAGGAAAAATTAGAAATATGAATCAAAGTTTAAATACTATTTTAGAAGATGAAGGTTATTCTTCTAGTTCTCAATCTTCTTATTCTTCTTTTTCTACTTCTTTAAAAAAAGAAAAATCAGAAAAATCAGAAAAAACAGAAAAAACAGAAAAAAATATACAATTACAAACAATAAATTCTGAAGACATATCAAGTGAAAAAAATTCATCTTCATCACCATCAGAAGAAAGTGGTTTTGAAAAGAAAATTAAATCAAAATCAAAAAAATCAGAAAATTCATGTGATGATATTATAAGAAAAAAAGAATCAATAGAAGTAAGTATAACTCCATATAACAAAGAAGAAATAAATAATGAAATATATCCAGAAGAAATATTTATAACAACAGGAGGAACAAATACAAATTATATAATAAATAATAATATTCTTCACCCTATTATTTCAGATAATATTTCCGTTTGTTCAACTGAAATTTCTTTTTCTATTAATTCAGAATATGAAAATATTGATGAATTAAGTGATCATGTTTATTCAAAAGATCATAAATTAAGAAAAAAAGTAAAAAAATATATTAAAGATTTAATTAATTTCAAAAATCAAACTTTTATGACAAAAAGTTCAATAGGCAGTGGAATAAAAAATAATTTTAGTATATCAAAAAATTATCATCATATGAAAAATCCATATAGAAAAATTCCTTCTGAAAATTATAAAAATCCAACAATTAAACATTTTGGAAGTGGAAATGGATTTAATATTCAAAAAACAAAAACAATAAATCATGGTAATTTTAGTACTGATCATTTAAAAACTAATTATACTAGAAATAATTCTGGTAAAATTGGAAACAATCATATTAATAATATTTTAAATTATGAAGAAAATGAAAAATTAATTATTAATAATAATAATAATAATAATAATAAATCTAGTAAAATTCTTGATGTTATTGGACATAATATTGAAAAAAATGTTATGAATTTAAATAATCCTGAACAATTTTATTCTGAATTTTTCTTAAAGTTTATGAATAAAAAAAAAGGAAATAATTCTAGTATTGAAATTAAAAAAGAAGAACAAGATTTTATAAATAAAATTGAAAGAAAAGCTACGGTTAGAGAAAAAGGGTTTAAAAATATTAAATCCAAAATATGATATTTATTTTTTATCCATTCTATTTAAATGTTATTTAGAGTTGATTTCAAAATTTTATAATTAATAATCCCAAATAGTTTTTATTATTCTTTTTATATATTTTATTAATTGGGATATTTCTTTTATCTCTGTAAAAGGTAAAAAAAATATATATAACAATAAATAAAAAGGATAATGGTAAAAAATATCACTTTATATTGTAATTTCAAATAAAGAAGTTAACAACATAAATAATAAATATACATTAAATTAAGTAAATTTAAATTATATTTATAAAAATATAAATAAAAAGAACAAATTTTTGTTCAAAAAAATATATAAAGAAATATATCTTGAAGTTGGGGAAAAAATTTTTATAGCGACAAAAAATAAATAATAATATAAAGAATATTCAAACATTTTTCAAATCCAGAAAAAATATATGATAATTTAAATATTGACATTAAAAAAGTATTGATAAAAATAATTAAACTTATTATACATATATCATAATCTAAAACTAATCAAATTGAAAAAAAATATAAAAATCAAAAAATTAGAAGTTGAAAAACAAATAAATTTAGATTATGTAATAATGGAAAAAATACAAGAATAACAGTAAGAAATATTCCAATAAGATATAAAGAAAAAAAATAAATGAATTTGAAGAATTTAAAATGAATTTAATTCATATAAATATGAAAAAATAGGGATAAAGATTATATATTTATTAATTTTATTTATCCTTATCATATTTAATGAAAATTTTAATATAAAATTGGCTTCTAATTGAAAATGGAAAAAAAGTAAATTAAAGTCTACAAATTTTAAAGTATATATGATATTAAAAAACTAAATAAAAATTAATAATTGAAAAAATCCTTATTTTTTTAATGAAATTGAAACTTCTAAAATTTTATTGAAGTTCGGGGTAAATATATTAAAACAATTACAAACAAAATATTCTAAAATGATTTTATAATTTATTAATTTTTTGAATAAATAGATTAAACATAAAAAATTTTTTTTATTATCTTGCAGTTATTTGAATTAATTGAAATTAGAATATTATAAAATCAGATATTAACTCTTTTAATAAATGAATAATTTATTGAGCTCAAAAAAACTTAAAATAACAAAAGGAAATTATGATATTACATTTATTCAAAATTTTGATTTTATTATGATTAAAGTTGGACATAATTATGAATTAAAATATTATGATAATGATTTTTTGAATGTTGAAGAAAAAGATATTTCTGTTTATGAAGAAAATAATGAAGCATATATATACATTAAAAATAAAAAATATAAATTAGAAAAAAAATATAATACTACTCAAGATATAAAACAACGAGAAAATGAATTTATGAGAGAAAAGCAAAAATTTTATAATACAATAAATACTTATAAAAAAGAAATTAATAAGTTAAGAATGGAAAATGAATTAATTAAAGGTAAAAAATTAAATGAAATAATTTTAGATAAAACAATACTGAAAGATAATTTTAAATTAAATAAAAAGATTAAATATTTATCTATTTTTCCTTCAGGTAAATTCATATCTTTAGGTGACGATATTCAAATTTGGGATAAAAGTTTTCATTCTCTAATCACATTAGATTTACCAGAAACAGAAAATTTAAATGAAATTTTCATTATAAATGATAATTATTTTTTGTTATATAATTATGATATAGTTAAATATTTTAAAGTAAACAAAATATTTCAAAGAGAACCAAAGAAAAATTTGAATGCTAAAATTAATTCAATTTCAGTTTTTTCAAATGAAAATGAATTTATAATAAGTACTGAAAAAGGATTATTCAAATTAGATTCAGAAGAAAATTTAAAACCAATTGGAGAAGAAGAGCAAATAAAATTTTCATTGATAATAGAAGATTTAAATCTATTAATTTCATCAGGAAGGAATAAAATTATAGTTAGAAATTTAAATAATTTTTTGATAAAACAAAATATAAATAAAAACGGAGATTACATTTATCAAGTAGATAAAAATAAAATTCTTATTACAGAAAAGAATAAAAAACTTTTTAGAATATACGAATATTCAGATTTATTTAAAGAAAAAAAAAAAATTGAACTAGAAAATTATTTTGATGAAGTTTTAATTTTAGATGATTATATTCTTTTCAGAGGAATATATGAAATATCTTCTTTAGTCGATATTTATCATAAAAAAACATTAAATGAGATTGTTAGACTAAAAATTGGAAATGATAATGTATCATATAAATTCTTAAAAATAAAAGGTAAAAACACTTTTATAAATTATACTTTACAAGATAATGAGATTTCTATTTATAAAATTGACTGGAAAGAAATAATTAATCAATAATAGATTAATGATTGTGGGTTTGTATTCTTTTTAATCATTAAATTATTTACAGATAATAAATTTGATATTATTTGAGATATTATATTATTACTAGACAACATTACACTTTTTAATTTATATTTCTTTTTTTTTAATATTTCATCAAATACTTTTATTTGAATTCCTTTAATAAATTCATTTTTTGAATAATCGTTATTTATTGTTTGCCTATTTTTTTGACTTTTTTTGAACTACTTTTTGAAGGGCTTTTTATGCTCATATATTTTTATTATTTTATCAAAATCACTTGATTTTGGTATATAAATTTGTATTTCTAATAAAGTATTATTAATATAATTTAAAATATTATTTAATTGAAATAAGAGGATAATATTTCTATGAGTGACAATTATATATTTATTATTATTTTTTAATATTTATAATTTTAATTATTTTCTTATTTGAAATATTATTATAAGAACAAGAATATTAATTGCAGTAAAAAAAGTTTTTTTATTGAAGTAGAAGATAATGAATGTTTCCTATAGAAATATTTTTTTATTTATATATTTTTCTCCTATCATTTGCATAATTTCAGAATTAATTGAATTTCTTTTTTTTGAATTTAATTCAATTAACTTAATTATAATTATATTTTGTTGAGATTTATTTTATTATTATGTTTTATTTTGAATTCTTCTTTTTTATATGATAAAATTTTTAATTAATATTTCTATTTATTAATGATTTTCATGAATTAATAGACTTTTGTTAATTAGTAATTATTATTCGACTAAAAATTAAATAATTATTTAACTAATTCATACAAACAAAAATAAAATTTAAATATAATAATAAAAATTATATATAAAAATTAAAACTCGAAATATAATTTTTGGATTTTTATTTTGAATTTAAAGACCAACCATCTAAATCTAATGACCATATTTCTTCTTCTGTTAAAGGATCATCTTTATTTCTAATTTTTAATTTTTTATTATTATTTATATTTAATTCTTTTGTATCTTTATTAAAAATATTTGTAAATTTATTTTTATTTTCATTATTATTATCATATTCATTTTCACTATCTAAATTCTCATTATTACTTTTTTTAGGATTTAATCCAAATAATTTTTCCATTGAATTATCAATATTCTTTTTTTCATACTTTTCATTTTTTAACATTTGATCAGGATAATAAATAGGTAATTTAACCATTTTTAAGCTTTTATCTTCAGATAAAGTAATTAAACTTTTTCTTTTTTCTTCAAAAAACATATCAGAAATACTTTTCAAATGAGCATCAATAACAAATTCTGGAATTGTATCATTATCATAATAAACATTAACAGAACCATTATTTAAAGCAAATAACATTTCTCCTCTTTCAGTTAATATAATTTTATTGATAATAACATTATAACTAATATTCATTTCTTTAATTTTATTAATTTCAACTTTTTTATTATATTTTTTTTCTTCATAATTATTAATTTTATAAAAAATAGCTTTTCCATATTTAACTCCAATAATTAAAATATTATTATCAACATTATAATAAATAGTAGTAATCATTGTTTGAGAAGGAACAGTAAATTTAATAATAATTTTAGGTTCAATTGGATTTGAAAATAAATCAATAATATAAAAGTTACCTCCTTCATCTCCTAAAAAAACTTTATTAAATTTATCATCAAATAACATTGAAGAAATATTTTTAATAGTAATTAAACATTCTTTAATAAAAGTTTGATAATTTAAATCATATATTTTAATATATGATTCATTAGAAATAGTATAAATATAACCATCAATAAAATTTATAATAGTTCCAATAATTTTATTATTAAATGCTTTAAAATTTCCTGCTTCAATAATAAATTGTCCTTGACTTTCTTTTGTATTTTCATTAATAAATATTTTATATAAATGCACTGTTCCATCATTCATTCCTACACAAAGACAGTTTTTATCTTTATAATAATTTATTGATGTACATTCTGAATAAGTTGGTTTTGCATATAAAACTTCAAAATGATATATATTTTGATAATTTTTAATTATATTAAATATTACTATTTGACCTAAAACTTTTTTGTCCTTTTCATCATTTTTCTTTTTGAAAAAAGATATATTTTTTATTTTATTTGTTATTCCTGAAAAAAATGAATCATAAGCTTTTCCACATCCAATAAATAATAAATTAGCATTTTCTAAAAAATAACCACATGAAATAGGTAAAATTAATTCATCATGTAAATCATATAATTCTAAAGGATAATATAATTGAATATCTTTATAATGATTTTCTAATCTTAAAAATTTAACACAATAAATAGAAGTTAATAAATCTGGTCTATTACATATTTCTTTAATATATTTATTTAATTTATCAATAGTATTTTTAGGGTCATTTAATTTTGATATTGAAGTAGAAGGAAAATTTGGTACTGTAGTATAATATTTTTGGAAAATTAAATTCATTTCATAAAATTCTCTATATTTCCTAAATAAAGTCCATTCTTTTTTTGATAAATTTGAATATAAATTTATTTTAAAATAAATTAATTCTTTATTTTCAAAATATTTAATTTCATAATCTGAAATAAAAACACTTAAATTATATTCATTAATATCTATTTTATTATTAAATTCTTTGCTTAATGAATTTGTATTTATTCCAAATACATTTGAAGGTCTTGATATTAATGAGTAGTTATCATTTAAGAAATTATCTTCTATGTTATTATTATCAAAATTTTCTTGATTTGGTAAAAAAGGTGAAGATAATTTATTTATTGTTTCTGGTAATTTTATTATTGTATTTTTTATTGAATTTTTTAAATAATTTTTTGCTTTTGATGCTCCAATTTTTATTTTATTTTTTACTGAATTTTCTTCTTCTAAATAATTATTTCCTTCTAAATTATTATTTCGATTAAAATCATTATTAAAAAATGAATTACTTTTAAAATTCAAATTATTTTTATTATTATTTATTTCCTTATTATCTAATAAATCAAATGATCTTCCTATTGATATTGAATGTCTATTAAAAAAATTATTCTCATTTTTTTTATTTATTAAATTTGAGTGAGATTCTCTTTCTTTTAATTCATCATTTGAATTTGATAAATCATTTTCCATAAACATTTTTTTTATTTAAACTATTATTAAATATATTTTATATTAAGAAAAAATAATAATAAATATTGGTTTATACTTATATTAAATATATTGAAATTAATAAGAATTAATAAATAAAAAGGTATTAAATTTTAAAATTAAATATCTCTTTTAATTAACAGTAAGATGAAAATTAAATAATAATATAACAAAAAAATAAATTTAAAATCCTATTTCCATAATAATATTATTTATTATTTCTTTAGTAATTTTATCATTACCACTATTATGAAACATTTTCAAAATATTTTTTTCAGAAAAAAAAGAAACTTCAATATAAATTACATTTTCTTTATTACTAACATAAAAATTAGTTTCATCAATTGATTTAAATTTATATTTTTTTTCTATACATAATTCATTTAATTTTTTAATAATTTCTTCTAAAGAATAATTAGTTGAACAACAAGCAAATTCATTTCTATTTTGATTAACAGAAAATAATATTTTATTTTTTTGAAAAGGAGAATAATTTCTAATAGAAATATTATTATCTTTTTTACTTTTAATATTTTTAGAATTATTATTTGATGTATTTATTTTTGTATTATTTGGACTTTTTGATTTAGAATTTTTAGATAAATTAATAAAAATTGTATTTAAAAATCTTTTTTTATGATGATTTTTATTAAATTTCTTTTTCAATAAAATTTTATTAGAATAATAAGAAGAATTTATTGCAGATTCAGTAAAATAATTATTATATCTTTGAATAACTGTTTTATTTTGATTTACTTTTTCTTTATTTTTATTAACTAAAATTGAACTTCTATAAGAATTAACATTTATATTTAAACTTATTTCTTTTGATTTTTTTCTTCTTTTTGATTCATTTAAATTATTTTTCTTTATATTTCCTTTTATTATTTTTCTTTTTTTATAATCATGATTATAAAAAGTTGAATTAATATTTGAAATTACTCTTTTATGTAAGTTAATATTTAAATTATTTTCTAAATTTAAATTTGATGAAGTTATTATTGATAAAGATTTTTTTTTATGAGATTTTGAATTACTGTTACTATGATAATTTTTAGATCTTTTATCTTTAAAATCAATACTACTTGAATTAATAAAAGATAATTTAGATTCAGTTAAATTTTGAATTGAAGAAATTATTACTTTCTTTTTTTTAATTGGAAAATAAATTAAATTATTTTTCTTTTCAAATGATACTGATAAATCTGTCATTTTTTTAGAATTTCTATTTATCATTGAATTCTTTATTGAATTCATTAAATTTATATATTTTTGAATTAAATTTTTGTCTTTTTTTACTGTTCCCTTTTTAATTGAACTATTAAGTTCATTATCATTCTTTTTTTTTGTTATTTTATTTAATTTTTTTTTATTTTGAAAAACACTAGAAATATTATTTTGATTATCTATTGAAAAAGAATTTATTTTAAATGAATCAATATTATTTTTTGCTTTATAAGATATAATCTCTCTTTCTTTAACATTTAAATTTATTTTATTATTATATGCATTAATTTGATTGATATTATTAATTTTATTTTTATTCGAATAATTATTTAAAGGTCTTGTTTTAGTTAAGGAATTATTATTATCATTTTTATTTTTAAAATCATGATTAAATTTAAATTTTTTATTTAAAAGAGGAGTAGTACTAATTGAATATAACATTTTATTCCTACTATATTTTTTCAATAATAACTTATAAATAGAAGTAATTTCATTAAATTTATTTTCTTTAATATTTTGAATAATATCTTCTACTTTATTAACTCCTTTAATTTTCATTTTAATCATTTTATCAACAATAACATCATAAATTTCAATATTTTTTTCTTCTTCTTTATTAGAAAAACAATTTTTCCCATTGAATTTGTATTTCTTCAGATTTTCTTTTTTATATTTATCATAATTTCCTTTTAAAAATGGATGTTTAATAATATCACAAAATTGAATTCTTTGACTGGGTTCAACTACTAAAATTTTTTTAATTAAATCTTTACAATCATCACTTAATTTATCAGGTAAATTGAATTTTCCTTCAGCAACTTTTTTATAAATATTTTCATCATTTTCATCATCGAAAGGCAAAAAACCAGAAACCATAGCAAATAAAATAATACCAGAAGACCAAATATCAATATCAATTCCTTTATATTTTTTACCTAAAATCATTTCTGGTGCTGAATAACAAAGTGAACCACATTGAGTTTCTAACAAATTATCATTATAATTATTTGCTAATCCAAAATCTATTATTTTTAATATTTTATTATCATTTGATAATAAAATATTTTCTGGCTTTAAATCTCTATGAACTATTTTATTATTATGTATATATTCTATGACTGAAAGTATTTGAATATAAAAATTTGATGCTTCTTTTTCTGATAAATAATTATTTGAGACTATATATGAAAATAATTCTTTTTCTGCATATTCCATTATTATATATATATTTGTTTCTGATTCTATTATTTCATATAAGGAAATTATATTTGGATGGTTTAAATTTTTTAAAAATTGAATTTCATTATTTATACATGTTAAATCGTCATCATCGTTTATTTTACTCTTCTCAAATATTTTTATTGCCACTAATTCTTCTGTTGGTATATTTTTACCTAGTTTTACTTTTCCAAATGTTCCTTCTCCTATTGTCTTTATTATTTCATAATTTCCTATTTTTATTGTTGATTTTGTATAATTTGTTAATGGAATTTCTTCTTGAAAAGGAAAATTATTTAAAATTTGAAAATTATTCATCTTTTATTTTTTTTTTAAATTAAACAAATTAAAAATAGTAATAACTGATAATAAAAAAAAACTATGTTGTATTTAAATTTATTGTGATAATTTCTTTATATATTATTTATAAACTTTTTTTAAAGATTAAATTTTATGAAAATATATTTATAATAGTTTACTTAATGAAAATATTGACTTTGTCAATAATATAAATTAGTTTAATTTAATATTATTTTTTTATTTCAAAAATTTATGAATATTCAAGAATCCAAATTATCACAATTCAACATTCAGAATATTTTTACTTAATAAATAATTTATCCAATTAACTTAATTGAATTATTTTAACATAAATTATTGAAAAAGCAAATGTTCCAATTGTTAAATTAACTTCTAATGAAAAATATGATTTCCATATTAATATTCCAGTTAAAAATTATTAACATTTTGATTTAAAAAATTTAAAAAAAGTTTTGAATTAGTAAAAGCATAAATAAATATTATCCTGCTTGGAATGTCTTTAACATATGAGTAAATGGAGATTTAAATCATCATTATACTGAAAATTTAAGTTTATTTGGCATAATATAAATGATTTTTTTTTATTCAAATTAAATGAAAATCAAAAATGTAATAGTCAATCACCTAGAATATTTTTTTTAATATTTTATGCTATTATAGTATTTTATTTAGTTTTAATCAATTTATTTTTAATAAGAACAAATATTCATGAATTTATTAAAAATATTGAGCCTTCAATTAAAAATAATATTGTTACTAAAAGCATTTTTCAATATGTGAATGAGTGTTAAAATAGTTTTATGATTACTTTAATGATTGCTAAACAAGATTGAATATGAAAAAAAAATATTATGTTATTAAAAATTCTGATACAAAAATAAATCCTTGTTAATTATTAAAATAAGATTATTGTTTTATTCCTATTTTTTATTTTTGTTTTTTGAAAAAACTTCTTTAATCATTATTAAATCGGATATCATATGTATATATTGAATTTTTTTTAATTTTTTTTATTATTTTTTTATAAAATTATTTTATGAAAAAAAATAGAAATGTTTAAAATATTAAAATTAAATAATATTAAATATTTTTAAATACTCGGGTGGTCTAGTTGGTTATGACATATCCTTCACACGGATGGGGCCTCGGGTTCGACTCCCGATCTGAGTATTTTTAAAAAAAAATTTATAAATAACTAAAGTAATTAACTAACTAACTATTATTTTTCAAAAAACTTTAAATTTTCTAACCAACTAAAAAAAAAATAAATATAGAGGATATTCCTTCGATGTTTTTAATAAAAGATATATAATTAAAAGATTAAAAGAATTAGGAGAAAAAGAAGGATATAATATAAATGATAATTTTAGAAATAGAATAAAAGATAGAATATATAGTTGGTATGTTGATGGTGATTTTTTATTACTTAAATTTATGTGTCATAGAGGAAGTTTTAGAGAAGATATATATAAGAAATGTATATTAACTAAGAAAGAAGATAATAATAATAATTTTAAATTTATTAGAAAGTATTATATATCTTTATTGTTCTAAGAATTATTCAGGAAAGAAAGAAGAAAAGAAAAAGGATAATAAAGGAATTAGAGAAATTAAAAATTTTATTCAAGAATTATATTTTAAATTCGGAGAATAAAATCAGAAAGATGAATATAACGATACTTTTAAGATTTGTGGAATATAAATAAGAGCATGATGCTTGGGTTTCTTTTTATTCTTTTTTTTATTTAATTAATATAAAATGTAATATGAGCTGGTTTGCCAGAATAAACTAACTAATTAATATTTTTAAAAAATTAAGAGATATATATATAAACTTTGGAAATATAAATAAGAGAGATAAATGATTATTTTTAATTTAATTATTAAATATGTAATCGACATATTAAAATATAAATTTAAATCTAAAAATGGTATTAATTTCGGGAAATTCTTATGTTTTATGTTTTTATTATGATAATACTTGTTTTCGAATTGAAGTTATATATTTTTTAAAATTTTTTTCAATATTTAATTTATTGATTTTGTTTTTTTGATTTAATAATTATATAAATCTATTATTATTTTTTAATTTATTAAGAATATAATTAATTGAAAAGTTTAAAAATTGAATTTTCATTTAATTATTATTTTTAATAAATATTTCAATATAATGATTTATCCAAAGTATAAAAGAATTTAAAATATTTCTGAGCATCTCTCATAAAAGTAATAAAGCAATTAATTAAAAATTGTTATAATAATAATTCTATCTCTTAAATCATATTTTAAAATTATAAAGAAAGAATAATTAATTATATATTTATTATTTTTTAAATCTAATTAATCTTTAGGAAAAAGAAATTATTTAATTCTATAAAGAATAAAATCAATCTTATTATTTTATTAAAAATTACATAATACAATTTAAAAACAGTAATTATAAAATCTTTAGATAAAAAAATATTGCAATTAATTATTTAGTATAAAAAATATAATTACAAAATAAAATGAATTCTAAGATAAATAAAATAAAATGATAAGAACACCATCCTATGTAAAAGAAAATAAGAAATTTGGACATACAAATTTAGAGATTAATAATATAAACAACATAAATAAGATAAAAATGTTAACAAGAGAGATAGAGCCAGAAGAATTAAGTTTAATTCGTCAAAAACATAATGAAAAAAAAGAATTATTAGAAGCAGCAGATTTAGTAAGAGATTTTGTAAATGTTTTAAAAGAAGGAATGCAAAAGAATTATGATGATAATAAATCTAATCATTTAACTAAAATAATTGATAGTCAATCTATTAAAAATCTAACTTTAGATGGTTCTTTCATTTTTAATAAATTTAATTCTAAAAAATCTTATGAAAGAAAGAGTTTTGATTCTATGAAAAATCCTCTTTCTTTTAATTTTCAAAATAATTTTTATACAAATAATATTAATCCTAATAATAATAATCGTATTATTTCTAAAAAAAATTCCAAATCAAAACATCCAGATGATAAAAATAAAGATATTACTATTGAAATTAATCCTCCTTCAGATGATATTATAGATAGTCAAATTGCATTAAATAATAGTTCTTCTCATAATATAATTAAAAATTGTAAAGAAGATTTTTATAAAATTAAAAAATCTATTGAATTACCTAAAGAAAATTTAAAAAAAAACTACAATAGATTATCTCTTGATAAAAAAAATAATATAGTTTTTGGTCAAAATTTTAAAAATTCATTTTTAAGTGAAAGTGATGCAAGCGAAATAAAAAATAGAAGTTTAATGCATAGTTCAAGTATAAGTTATGATTATGAAAATATATTAAAATTAAATGATATAAAGAAACAAATAAAATCAACTTTTATAGGAGAACAAAACAATGACAGCAAAATAAAAAACAATGAAAAATATTTAGATGATGAATTAAATAATTCAAATCAAACAACAGATATAAATTTTATCGAACAAAGATATAGAGTTTTACAAAGAAAAGGTTATGTTTATGATTCTTTAGATGATGAAGAAAATCTTGATGAAGAAAAGAGGAGATTTTTCATTAAACCAGAATCAAGATTTATTATTTTATTTGATTTCTTCTTAACTTTATCTTCATTATATTATTTAACTTATATTCCTTATTTTCTAGGTTCTAGAGAATTTTTTTGCCAAAATAGTTCTTATTTTATTAGAGAAAATATTTTAGAATTATTTGTGGATTTTGTTTTTATTTTTGATTTTATTTTACCTTTTTTTACCGCTTTTTATAATTTTGATGAAATATTACAAACTCGTTTCAGACAAAGATCAAAAAAATATCTTAAAGGATGGTTTATATTAGATTTATTACAAGCAATTCCTTTAAAAACTATATTTACTTTATTTGATAGAAAATGTAAAAATAAAGAATATTTAACAAATCCATTATATAATGATGAATTTCACTATTTACTTTTATGTATTAGACAATTAAAAATATTTAAAGTTTTTCACAAAAATAAATTTTTAACTTTTTTATCAAATTATTTAAACGAATTTGAATACTTTAGCGATTACCTAACAGTCTATATAAGTATATTAACATATTTAATTGCAATACATATAGTATCAAATATATTTATTTTCATAGGAAGAAATGATTATCCAAATTGGATAATAACTTTTGGTTATAGTGGATGTTCATATTATGAATTATATTTAATAGGAATATATTATACAATAACAACTTTAACAACTGTTGGTTATGGTGATTTACATTGCACTTCAAAAAGTGAAAAAGTTTTTGGAATGTTTATGGAAGTTGTTGGTATTTTTGCTTATTCTTTTGCTTTAACTTCTGTTAGTAATTATGTTAAAGTTTTACATGAAAGAACTGAACAATATGAAAAAAATTGTAAAATTTTAGAAGAAATTAAAATTACTAATCCTAAATTACCTGAAGATTTATATGAAAGAATTGCCAGATATTTAAAATATAAACAAGATAAAGAACAATTTGATAAAAATATTATTATTGATTGCTTACCAGTTAATTTAAGTAATCTTTTAGTTTTTGAAATGTATAAACCTATAATTGAAAATTTTGTTTTTTTTAAAAATTTTGATAATGTTGATTTTATAGTTAAAGTAATATTAAATTTTAAACCTATATTAGCAGTGAAAAATGATATGATAATAAAAGAAGGTGATTTTGTAGAAGATATAATATTTGTAAAAAAAGGAAAATTAAGTTTAGAACTTCCATTAGATAGTAATCCAAAAAATAATAATCTTCAAACAATTCTTAAACAATCTGAAATTAATCCTCTTTTACCATCAACAATAATAGGAAATCAAAATATAAAAAATAATGGAAATTTATTTTTAAAACAACAAGGAAATATACAAAATGATGGTCAATTTTTTGTTAGAAGACATTCAAGTATTTTTCAAAATATTCAAACTTTTAGTGAAGTGAAAAAAAAGAAGAGGAAAATAAGAAGATTTTTTAATAAATTTAGAAGAAAGAAGAAAAAAATAGTTAAAAAATCAAATGTTCAAAATTATAAAATATTAGAAATCAGAAAAAACGAACATTTTGGTGATATTTTAATGTTTCTTAATCAAAGAAGCCCATTAAATTTAAGAGTAAAAACAAAAAAAGCAGAATTATTTTTTTTAAATAAAACAGATGCTATTGATATATCAACAAGTTATCCTTCAATTTGGGAAAAAATAAATGTAAAATCTCTTTTTAATTATGAACAAATAAAAAGATTAATGAATAAAATAATAAAAATATTTAATAATTCACATGGATTAATTAATTATAATCCTTTAAGTAAATTTACAGTTGATAATAATTATGGAAATACAACTTTAGCTCCTTATGAAATTTATGATGAAGAAGATGAATTAAAATCAATTCCAACATTATCAAATTATGACTCTGAAAAAGAATATATAAGAAATACTCAATCAATAAAAAAGAAAAAATCACCAAATAAAAGCACTGCAATAAAAGTAATTCAAGAAAATTCATGTGAGAGTGATTGTACTTCTTTTGAAAAAATTTCTGAAAAATCATTTGAAGAAGATTCTCATGTTGAAAATCAAAGTATTATTGACTCCCAAAATGATGATACTCCTAAAAGTAATATGTCTAAATTTACCAACAGACATAAAACTAAAAGTAATTTTGAAAAACATAATGTTACTCCTTTTCAACCTGAAGAAATTAATGATGAAATTTATCCTGATGAAACTTTTATTAATTCTCCTAATAAATTTATTAAAGATAAAGAAATGTTTAATGAACAATGTTTAAAAAATAAATTATATAATAATAATAATATTGATAATGTTTCTATTTGCTCTACTGAAATATCATTTTCTATTAAAAGTGAATATGAAAATATTGATGAAATAAGTGATTATAAATATTCAAAAGATATTTCTTTAAGAAATAAAGTCAAAAAAATATTAAAAAATGAAGATGAAATAGAATCAAACTTAACAAAAGAGTTTTCTGATTCTAATTTTTTAAACACATCTGAAAATTATAAGAGTGATTATAATGGAAGTCCTACATTAAATCCAAATAATATTAAAAAAGGAATAACATATAAAAATACTAATTCAACAAATAAAAAAGGACAAAGGAAAAGTATTTCTTTTTTAAAACTTCCTGTTTCTACGAAACCAATAAGTAATTTGAGAAAAACAGGAACATCAACTCAAAGTGAAAATAATTCACAATATCAAAATAAATATACAAAAAGTTCTAAAAAGAGAAAAGTAATTCAGCATTCAACTACAAAAAATAAAACTAATTTACTTAAAGCTCTTAATAAAAATATAGAAAGAAATCAAATAAATTTAAATAACCCTGATTTATTTTATTCTGAATATTTTGTTAAAATTTTAGGGAAAACAAAAGAACAACAAGGTGATAATCCTTTAAATAAAGAAACTGAAGAATTAATAAATAAATTAGAAAAAAAAAATACAATTTCTAGAATGAATACTTTAAATAATAATTTAACTAATAATCTCAGTTCTGCTTTTAAAGAACAAATTTGATATTTGATTATTTATCATTTTCTATTCTATTATATTGTAGTTAGATTTCATTTTATTTTAAACGACAAAGTTTTAATTATGATATTAAAAAAAAATTTGTAAATATTTTATTTTTATATATTTTGTAAATTAAAAAAAATCAATTTATAAACAAATTTTTATTTTGAAATAGTAATTGGAAAAAATTCAAATATAAGATTTAATAAATAGAAAATATATAAATATTAAAGGAATATCCAAATAATAAATAATTATTAATAAATAAAATAGTTTAAATAGTTAATGCTGAATGTTTAAATATAAATTATACAAAACAAAAGAATTATAATTTCTTATATAAATCTCAAAAAGATAAAAATCAAATTCAAAATATACAAATCAATAATTAATGAAAAAAAATATAAAAAATTACAGATATTCAAATAGAAAAATCTTTTCATAAGTAAGAAGGAATAAACATAAATAATAAATATATATTATATTGTCATTATTGGTGAATATTACCCTTCAAGAAAAACCGCCAGATTTAATGTTCTTCACTTTCAGTCTAACATTTTAAGAGTTAAGAAACAATCCAAACCGTCTTAAATAAATTTTTTCTTATTATTTTGATTTATAATATTTAAATATATTTTTTTCGTAAGAACATAAATTTTATATTTTATTGTTATTTTTGTATATATATTTTGGTAAAATGGTTTTTTATTTATTTTTATCAATGTTTAAATATAAAAATAAAATTAATATTAATGAGTGAAGAAAGGAAAAAATTAGCAAATAAAATAAGAACAAGTCTTTTAATTATAATATATGATGAATTAAATAAAATGAAAAATTCAAATAAAAATATATTATTAGTAAATAGTGAAGAATCAAAAGAATATGAAAAAAAATTTGATAATTTTGTAATAATAGAAAGAGAATCTCATATGAGTTCAAATAAAAATTTGTTCGAAAATATTTCTTTCACAAATTTCTTTAATCCTCCAAATGATTTTCAAAAAGAAAAAACTTTCATTTCTCAAAAAATTCAAATTTCAAAAAGAAGAAATGCAATATTTAAAGTGAGAAAAAAAAAAAATTTTGATTTTAATACCAGAAAAGAATATGAGTTTAAACAAAAATTGATTGATGAAAGTGTAAGAGCATTAAGATTTTTTTGTTTTCATTTAAAAAGTAAAGATGAATTAAATAATAAAAATAATCAAAGAAATAAAAGTGCAATTTTAAGAAGAAAAAAATTTTCTCATTTAATCAATCAAAAAAGTATTTTCACTTTAAGGCAAAATAATATTTTGAAAAGAGAAAGTAAAGAGATTGATAAAGATTCTGAAAGTATTATTATTTTACATAAAATGTGGAATTCTAAAAAAAAAAAAATTAATAATAAAAAAAAATATTATTTTAATAATTCTCCGAAAAAATGTAATTATACAACTCGAGAAAAACTTCTTTTTAATGAATAATTTATTTATTTTGTTTTTTGTAAAGATAATTATTATTTTTTATTTTGATAAAAAAATGTTAAGAAATGATTTTCTTTTGATTTATTATTTTGTAATATTAAATTTGATTTAAATAATTAAAAAAAAAAATAAATAAAAATATAATTAAATAAGTTATAATCTAAAATGATATATTTATTAATTATATATTTTTTATGATAAATAAAAAAAATTATAATGGAAAATAAAAGTGATTTTTTAAATTTAAATAAGAAACTTCCTCAAATTAGGAATTATCAATTATTAAAAAAATTAGGTGAAGGTTCCTATGGTAAAATATATTTAGCAAAAGACACAAAAAATTCTTCCTTAGTGGCATTAAAAATAATAGATAAAACTTTTTTAGAACTTTTAGGTAAAACAGAAGAAGCATTTATAGAACAATATATGTTAATTCATTTAAAAAATAATAATATAATAAATTTACTTTCATGTTTTCAAACAAAACAAAAATTAATTTTCGTAATTGAATATTTTAAAAATGGAAATTTTGAAAATTATTTAAAACAAATCCAAAATAAAAATGGTATTTTATCATATGAAACAAGTAAATTTTATTTAGCAGAATTATTAAATATATTATTATTATTTCAAGAAAAAAATGTAGCTCATTTAGATTTAAAACCAGGAAATATATTATTAGATGAAAGACTACATTTAAAATTAATAGATTTTGCAACATGTAAAATAATAGGAAAAGAATTTGATTTAAAATCAAAAAAATTTATAAATAAAAATATAAAAAAAGAAGATATTCAATTAATTGGAACTGCAGAATATGTTTCTCCAGAAATAATAAATAAAAATGTTATTAATTATAAAAGTTGTGATATTTGGTCTTTTGGAATAATTATGTATGAATTATTTCATGGTTATACTCCTTTTAAAGGAAATAATGATAAAGAAACTATTGAAAATATTAAAAAAGGTAAATTTGAAATTAATGAAAAATTACCTTTTGAAGTTAAAGACCTTATTAAACAATTATTAAATTATAATCAAGAAGAAAGATTAGGAGTAAATGATATTAAAGATATTATGAATCATAATTTTTTTAATGGAATTAATTTTCTTGATTTATTTAATCAAAAAGTTCCTGAAAATTTAAAAAAATCTTATTCTGAATGTAATCATAGGAAAAATAGCTTTATTGATGAATTATATTCAATTGATGAATATGATAATGAAATAATTGATAATTCTCTAATTAAGAATCATCATTTTATTAATTTTTCTTGTGGAAATGATTTTTGTGTTGTTAAATTCGATGAAACTTTAATTAAATTTCATGAAAATTATTTCAAGATTTAAAAGAAAAAAATTTTTGGTAAGTATTTATATATATATATTTATTACTATAAGACAATGTTATATTTTAGTTGAATTTAGAAAAATAATTTTGTTTTATATAAAATTAAATATAATCTTTGTTAATAATTATATAGGGGTAATAATTAAACCTAATCTTTTTTGTTTTTGTTATTGTTTTTAAATAAATATTTGTTTGAAAAAAAAAAATCAATTTTGGTTGTAATGATATAGTTTATAATATAGTAAATTTTGCTGTATGAAAAAACTAAATAAGTATATTAATATAAATAAACCTTCTTTAAAAACTTTTAAAAAAAATCTAAAAAAAATATTAAAAAAAAATATGATTCAAAAACTTAAACAAACTGTTCATGTTGAATATCTGTAGTTCCAGCATTGGCCATTCCTTCTTTATTATATGGAGTAATAAAAGACAAAATAAGAGAATCATACCCAGTAGAAATTAAATAATTATTATCAAAAGTATAAGCAATTCCAGAGCAAGTTTTAGAATGAGCATAATATTCACTTAAAAATTTTAATCCATTCATTTCATAAGTTCTAATAATTCCTAAGCTTCCTCCAGTAGTAACATATTTTCCATCATTAGAAATAGCTAAACCAAAAAGTTCATCAGCTTGATCCATTTTACCATAAGGATTAGAAGATATAACTTTAATTGGTTGAGGATATCTCAAATCCCATTGTGTTATCTTCCTATCTTGACCTACTGATATTATTATATTTTCATCTATTGGACTTATTCTAAAATTATTCACTCCACCTGAACTTAATTGATATGATGCTATTCTTTTCTCTTTAGATATATCCCATATTAATATTGATTTATCTTTAGATGTTGTCATTAAGTGAATATCATCTTTAAATAATTCCACTTTTGTTACTTTCTGTAAATGTTCCTTTAAATTACTTACCATTTCCTTAGAACGAATTTCCCATAATCTAACTTCTCCTTTATATCCCCCAGTCACTACAAATTTACTTTGACTATTCATTGTTATTGCTGATACACCTCCTTTATGTGCATTATCTATTTGCCATAATTGCTCTTCTCCATATGTACGATAACATCTTATGTTACCATCATTCCATCCACTTATTATCATATCATCATTAAATTCTAAACATTGTGGTATTATTGATGGATTTATTTTTATTCTTGTTGATACTGAATAATCATCTAAATTCCATATTCTAATTGTACCATCTAAAGAACATGTTCCAAAACGATAATGATCATCGTTTAAATTATAAAAATTAATTATAGCATCAGTGTGATTTTCATTTAAAACAATATTACTTAAATCAATGGCTCGAATACGATAAATAAAACCTTTGTCAGTAGAAGCTAATAATTGGAAACCATCTTGTGAAGCAGATAAACTATAAATTGAACCATATAAGGAAATTCTTGCTAATTCTTCACATTTAGGTTCATCAATATATAATAAAACTAAGGAACCATCACCACCACCAACAACAACTTCATATTTTGTTAAAGGAACAATAGCAGTAACACCTTGAGCACAAATAATTTTATTAAAAACAATACTTCTATTCTTAACAAGAATACAAACAATATCACCAGAAGTGGTTCCAGCATATAAATATTTTTCTTCATTTTTCGAGAAAGCAAGGCAAATATAATTTCTAACAAAATTCCCAGTTTGAACTTCTCCTCTTTCTTGAGTTCCTTGATAAGGATCAACATTCCATAAACACACTTGATTATCACCACATGTAGCATATTGATAATTTCTAGTTTCATTACCTCTTTCATCTCTAACGAATCCACCCCAAATAGCGAAAATAGTAGGAAGAGGGAACATAGGAGTTAAATTAAGTACAATATTCCCTGTTTTCATATCCCAAATAAAACTTCTTTTATCTTTTATATTCCCACAAGAAAATAAGAGTCTATCATCATAAGAAAAAGATAAACAAGAAACTTCATAATCATGCTCACTTAATGTATAAATAATATTACCTGTTTTATAATCCCAAACGAAGATGTCAGAATTCTCTCCTCGTTGTCCTGATGCCAACAGGTCTCCATTATGTGAGAGGGCTATGCACGTTACCACATCGTCGTGACCACGGAGTATCTTTTGTTTATTTGGATCATTCATCTCTGCAAGGATTATCACTCCTCCTGCTATGTATAGATAGTCTATTAGGTTTGGGTGAAGGATTAATGTATTCGGACGCAAACCGTTGTAACCCATTCCGTGCTCTAATTTTAAATCAAATGTTGTTTGGATTTCCATTTTTTCTATTTTGTTTTTTAAGTTATTTTTTTATTTATTTGTTTTTTTGTTCATTTATTTATTTTTTTTTTTAATTTTTTATTTTTTTTTTTTCGGTTTTTTTTATATTTTTTTTTATTATTTTTTATCGTTGAAGATTTTTAATTAATTTTTTAGTAATTATTTTTATTATTTATTTGATTTTTTAGTATTAAAATTCTAAAATGTCTATGAAAGGGATTGTTAGTCCAAAAAATATAATAAATTTATCATCATCACATAAAGTTCTTCCAGCTAATTCATTAGATAAAAAATCAATGTTAATCAGGCCAATAATATCATCAAAACATAAATCAAAAAGACAAAAAGAATTACAAATGAATAATAATAAAACTCCCATCAGAAATGAATCAAAAATAGAAGCAAAAAGAATAAAGAATACAAAAGAAAAAAAGAAGAATTATTTCCAAACTTTAAAAGACAAAATTTTTAGTCCAGGCGATATAGAACCTTCTAAATTTGAATCAAAAAATTTAAAATTACTATCAGAACTTTCTCAAAGATTAAAAAATCCAGACCCAAAAAATAACAATATAACAAATTTAAAGAATAACAAAATAAATGAAGAAATAAAACAAAATATAAATCAATTAAATAAAAACATAAATATAAACAATAACATAAAATATCTTCCAGAGAAGCAATATTATCTTTCAAGTAAAAAAACATTAATATTAGATTTAGATGAAACTTTAGTCCATTCAGCATTTAAATCTTTTTTTTCAAAAGAAGATATAGTATTTAATATGCAATATGATAATAAACAACATATAATATATGTATTAAAAAGACCATATGTAGATGAATTTTTAGATAAAATGTCAAAATTATATGAAATAGTAATTTTCACTGCTTCAATTTCAGATTATGCAAATCCATTATTAAATAAGTTAGATCCTAGAAGAAGAATTTGTCATAGATTATTTAGACAACATTGTACTTTAAATGGAAATTTATTTATTAAAGATTTAAGTAAAATTGGAAGAGATTTAAAAGATACTATTATTGTTGATAATAATCCTATTTCTTATTTATATAATAAAGATAATGGAATTCCTATTTTAACTTGGCATTCAAGTCAAAGTGATAATGAATTAATTAAAATTATTCCTCTTTTAGAATTACTTAGTAAAGTAGATGATGTTAGAGTTGTTATTAAAAAAGTCGTTAATGGTAATTTAATTAATTATTCTGAAGTGAATAAATTAATTAATTCTAAAAAAAATAATTATAATCATAATATTAATAATAATAATTATTATTTTTACAACGGTAATGGAAAAGAAAAATATGAAGAAAATAAAAATTTATTCGGTTTAGAAAATAATAATTTAAAATCTACTCACTGTATTAAAAAAAATACTCCTTTAAAAAAAAATACAAATAATAATAACAGTTCAAATTCAATTAATAATTCATTAAATTTATCATTAATAAATCATAAATTTTCAAATTTTTATTTTAATTCAAATGAAAAGAATACAGTAGGAGATAAAATTAGGGAAAGTTTAAATGGAGATTTTGAAAATAGAAAAATAAGTAATTTATTTGAAGATAAAATATATATGGAGAAATATAATAATTTCTATGATCTTAAATTTTATTCAAAACCAACAAAATCTTTTATAGATGTAAGAAAAAATGAAGAATTAATATTACCTTCAAATAATTATTCAACTTCATCTTCTAAAAATTTAACAATAAAGAAAAAAAATAAAAAAAGCTTTTATAATAAATTATTAGAAATGAAAGAAAAAGTTAATCACGATGAAACTGAAAGAAAGTCATTTTCTAAAATAGAAAATTATCATAAATTTAGTGTAGGAAAATCAAATAGAGATAATAATAATGATATAAATACAATGACTTTGCCTTCTCATTCTTTAGACAAAAAATATTTTTCTTTAAATTCAAGTTTGAAAAATTTACTTACAAAATCTATAAACTATACTACTAAAGTTGCTACTATTTATTTACAAGATAAAAATAATAATAATAATAGTTGTTTAGAAAGAAATAGAACAATGGAAAATTTATCTTTTTTATCTAATAATAATAGTTTTAGTAATTTAATTAATAGAAATTATTCTTATGAAAAAAATTCATCCAATGATTTTAGAGAAAGATTTAAAAGTATTAGTGGAATTAATTTTATTAAAACTAAACTTTTTGAAATATAATTTTTATTAATAATAATATTTATTAATATTATTATTTAATAAAAATTGGATATATTTTTTAAAGATTAATTAATTTTTTTAGTATTTATTTAATTATATTAAATTTAAATCTTACATGTTTAATTTTTATATTCAAAAAAATTATTTTATTAATTTTTTTTTATTATTTATTAAAGCATAAATCTTTTTTCATTCAATTTTTTAAAATATTAATATTAAAAAACATAAAAAACAAATAATCAAAAAAAAAATTAAAAAAAAACAATAAAACAGAATAAAAATTAAAAAAAAATAAAAAAATGTCTTCCTCAAAAGAGCAATCATTTTTGAAGAATCCAATAACATCAGAAGACATAATAAAAATAAAGAAAGTATTTCACACATTAGAGAACGATAATCAAGCAATAGATTTTTTAGAGCCAGTAGATTACATAGGATTAAACTTATTAGATTATCCTACAATAATAAAGCATCCAATGGATTTAAGTACAGCAAAATCAAAATTATTAAAAAATGAATATTTAACATTTCAAGATTTATATAATGACATAGATTTAATATGGAAAAATTGTAAAACTTATAATAGAGAAGGAAGTGAAATTGTTAAAATGGCAATTCATTGTGAAAAAGTATTTAAGAAACAAATGGAAAAACAATTTAAAAATTATATTATTTCAAGCGGTAAAAAAGAAAAAAATGATTATAAAAATAATAATAATAATAATGAAGGAAATTTAACTATGACTGAAAAAATGAATTTAACTGATAAAATTAGAATTTTATCTAATGAAGGTTTAACTCAAGTTGTTAAATTAATTATGAAAGAATGTCCTAATGGAATTGAAGATATTGATAGTGAAAAATTACAAATTAAAATTGATTTAATTGATCATAGAACTTATGAATTACTTTTAGTCACTATTGATAATTCTTTGAAAGGAGATGATAAAGAAAAAAAATAATTTTAATAAGTTTTTTTTTTGAAAAATTAAATGTTTTTTTTTCTTTCTTCCCTTTTTTAAATTTTATTATTTGATTTTTTAAATATCTTTTTTTTAATATTTGTTTTTTTTTATATTGTTATTTAAAAATATTTAAATAACAATAATTAAAAAATAAAAAATTAAAAATGAGAAAATGTTTTATTAAAAATAATTATTTTGTTTAAAATAGAAAAAGATATTATGGAAGATTATAGTGATTGTCAAGAAATACAAAGTAATAATTCTAGTTTTTTAAAATTTGAGCATAATAAATTACCTAAAATAAAAAGAAAAATTAATCAAAAAAAGAAAATAATAAATTCCCAAGATAATAGAATTATAAATACAATATTCAAAAATAATAATATAAATGGTCAAAAATATAAATATAAAAGTCCAAAGAGGGATTTTCATAAAACTCAAACTCATGTAACTTATCATAATAAAAAACATAAATCTCCAATTTATTTTAGAAAAAAAACAGATATTAATGATTATTTGTTTAAAGATTATAAGACTCAAAAATCTTTTTATATAAAAAATTCAGAGAATACAATACAACAAAATTCTTCATCAAAATATTTTAATGTATTTTCAACTAAAAGTTTAAATGCTAAAAATTTTAAAACAATCCGTTTAATTGATTCAAAAACATCTAATATTAATAATAATAATCATAGAAGGTCAAAAAAAAGAAAACCAACTTTAAATTTAGAGAAAGAAAATGAAATAAATTTAGATGATAAGTATAAATTAATATTATCAAATGAAAATAATATATTTAATTTTAATTCAGAAAGTTCTTTAATGAAAAGTAGTGATGAACTTTTTAATGAAGATAATTCAAATTCTCTTTCTAAAATACATTTAGATTTAGATTATAATAATAATACAAATAATTATAATTTAATTAATAACAGTCAAATAACAGAAAATCATGATGATGAAGAATATGATAAATATTCAATGAATTCAAATAAAATTAAAAATGGAAGAAATGTATATTTAATTCAATCAAAAAATTCAATTGATAATTTAAAATCTTCTTTTCACAGAACTTCTTCTTATTCAAAAGTATTAACAAGTATAAAAAGTCCTTTGAAAAAAAAAGCTAATAGTTCAGTTAAATTTCAACAAAATAATAATTTAAGAAAAAATATTAAAGATGATAAATCAAATAGAAGAATGTCATTAAGATCTCCTCATAAAAATAAAACAGGAAAAAATAAAGAAATTATTATTGTTTCAGATATATTAAATGATTATCATACTATTATTAGAAGACTTAGAAGAGAAAGTAGTATTATTCAAAGACCTTTTGTAATTAATGTTGGAAAATATTTAGAAAAAGAAAGAAAAAAAATTCAAAAAATATTAAATGAATCTTTAAAAAAAAACTGTATCATAGAAGAAAAAAAAAATTACCTCGAAAAAGTTATTTATAAGAGTATGAATGATAAATTTGAAAAATTTAAATTTGAAAAGAATAATGAAAAGGAGGATATAACAAATATAAAAGAAATAATGAGTTCTATTTTTTCTAATAATTTTCTATCAAATAAAAATTTAGAATATTTTGAAAAAGAAATAGACGAAATTAAAAATTTAAACCAAAAAAAAATACTCCCAAATTTACATCACATATCAAATAATTTTTTTGATTGTTACTCTTTTATAGTATATTATATATTTGATGGTCAATACAAAGAAAAAAAAAATAATGTTTATAAAAGATCTTCAATAATAAATAATTTTTTAAAAGTATTAGAAGTGATTCAAAAAGTAGTATTCACAAATTTAAATAAAAAGAAAAAATTTTCCCATTTAAATGTATTAAACCATCAATTTATAAATATATTTTATATAAATGATTTCCCTGTAACTGAAATAGAAGATAATGATTTTGGTGGTTGTAGAGAACATATAATTAGATTTTTAAAAAGTAGAAAAATGACAAGAAAAAGAAAAAGAAAATCAATTCAAGATTTAATTCATAAATCAGAAAAACTAAATTTAAATGAAGAAACAAATAAAAATCAAGCTTCAAATGAAGCAATTAATTATAAAAATTTATTAAATCAATTTATAGAAAGAGATAATAAATTAAATGAATGGAATATTTTAAAAAAAAAATCAATGTATGAAATAAAATTAGAATATAATGTTGATGAAGAAGAAAAAAAAAGGATAGAAAATTATAAAAAAAGGAAGAAATTTTATTTAAAATTAAAATGGAAAAGAGATATGGAAATATTAAAGAGTTTAGGAGGAGATCCAGTTTCAAAGCATTGTGCATTAATGAGAACTCAAGAATTAGAATCAGAAAATTCAAATCAAAAAAATTTTGAACAATTATTAAATTTTATTGATAAAAGTCAAACAGAATTATTTTTTAGTCAATTTATAAATTTAAGATTTACTGATGTTAATTATCAAGAAAAATATACTGGAGATACTTTATTAATAAGAGCAACTAAAACTTATAATATATATATAATAACTTTTTTATTAGAAAAAGGAAGTAATATTAATATTCAAAATTTAGAATTAAATACTGCTTTGCATTATGCTTTTATGTATAATAGAGTTGATTTAATATCTTTACTTATTTCAAATGGGGCTGATGAAAATATATTAAATAAAAAAGGTTATACTCCTTGGGAATGTTTAAAAAATTAAAAAATTCATTTTTTATTATTGCTATTATAATAATTATCATTTTTTTATATATTTTTTGATACTTTATCTATTTATTATTTAATTTTTTTGATGATTTTGGTTGAGAATTATTTTTATTATTTATATTGTAAAAGTTTTACTTTTTTATTTATCTATATATAGAATTTAAATATTTATTATTAATTAATTACTTTAAATAAAAAATATTTAATATATTAAATATCATTAAAAAAAATTGGAAGCAAAAATTTAAAAACAATGTTATCCAAAAATTAGTTGAATTATATAATTAACTAAGATTAGATAGATAATTAGAATATTATAAGTATAAAAGTGAAAAATAAATAATATATTGAAAAAAATTATGGAAAAACAATTAAAAGAAAGTGAAGAAGGAAAGTTTATTTACTAAAACAATTAATGACGCAATTAAAATTTTTAACTAAAGTTCATAATTTTTTTCTAAATGAAAATAAGGATATTATTATAGTAATTTTATATTTATAAAGTTAAAAATGATAAAAAAGAAAAATAAGTTTAATTTTTGCTATCAAATAATTGAATTTTAGTATATTTATTTATTTAGTTAATGAATAAATATTAAAAATAAATTTTTTTTTTTGTCTATTTTTAAAGATTTAATTGAATTTAATGTCTACTTTTAGTTTTGATGAAAAAAAAAATAATATTAGAAAATATGGTTTAAATTTGAAAATATAACTTTAAAATTATGATAGTTTATATTAAAAAAATAGAAATAATATATTATTGGTCAATATGTTCCATTAATTAAAAGTTTAAAATATATAGAGAATTGCAAAAAAAAAAACCTATTTTATCATATCTTAAAGAAGATAACTATAAATAAATAAAAAATCAAAATAAAAAACAAAAAATGAAATGTTCAAAATTTCTTACAGTTTTGATTTCATCTTTAATCGGATTTTTTTTTGAAATAGCATTATTTTCCAATCTTCCTGGAAATTCAGATTTTAAAATTGATAATTATGATGGTTTTTATAGTACTAAATTCAAAAATAAGATAAAAGCAGCAAAAAAAGAAAAAAATGGGGTTTTAGCTTTATCTATTTTAATTTTTATTGGATTAATTATTATTTTGGCAATAAATATTTCTAGAATGGTAGATGATAATTCAAAAATGTATTACACTACTACTTTCCAATTTTTTTCTATTATCTTTTCTTTTATTAATTGGGTTCTTTCAATATCAATAATTGTGAAAGTTAAAGAAATTTCTTATTTGAAAACAGCAATTCAAAAATGTGTGATTCTTCTCACATTTGCAATGATTTTTTATATATCTTATTTCTTATTTTATCAAAAACAAAATGAAACTGGTATATTTGAATTTATATGTCCTTGTTTGGCTGATTGTGATTATGGAAAAATATTGAATTGTTTAAAATGTCCAGATAAAGATTCTCAAAGAGATACAAATAAAAATAAAAATGTAAATACAGATGTTCAAAACATTGCAAATGATAATAATAATAATAATTATAATTCGAGTTCAAATAATAATAATATAATAACAATAAATAAAACAAAAACAAAAACAAATAATAATAAAAAACTCTCTTCTAATCAAAATAATGTTATGAATTTAATTAGGATATATAAATTTTTTGAAGAGAATCAAAATACATTATGTTACTTAAAAAGAATCCAAGAAGAAAATCAAAAATATATAAAAATAAAACCATATGTTACAAATTCAATATATAATGCATTAATAAATGGAATTTTTAAACAAAGAGCATTTAAACATTGTTCTGAATTAATATATTATTATAAAAAACAAAAATATGATAATTTAATATATATAAGAGAAATTAAAAATGAAATAAGAGATATTGTTGCAAGAGTAGAATCAAGTGTTTTAAGACAAGATAAAATTGTTTTGAATTTAGCTAAAGAACTTAATGAACATTATGATATTTTATTTGAATATTTAATTATTCCTATTTTAAAAGTATTTAGATTAAAAAATGAAGGAGGTAAATATAAAAGAAATGGCAGAGTTGTTTATAGTAAATTTGATTTAATTGAGAAAATTGAAATAATTAAAAGATTAGATGTTCAGGATCTAATCACTTATGGAAGTACTTTTAGATTTAAAGGTGAAATTTCTTATAGTGATTTAGAAATGTGTATTGATGATTAATTAATTATATTTTATTATATTTTATTTTAATATCATAATATATTTTTTGTTTTTTTAAATAGAATTTTTTAGTTATTTAATACTTGGAAAAGGGTCTTTATTTATTTTTAAAAAAGTTATTGTAATTTTATTCGATAATGCTAATAATATTTTATATGATTGATTTTTATTTTCATATATATTTAAAATTTGCTCTGAGTCTTTAAATATATTTGTTAACACATTAAAATTAATTTCTTTTGAAGAATTTTGAAATATAATATAATCCACTAATTTTCTCTTATATTTTTCTAAATCATTAAAAACTAAAAAATAGTTATTATATATTTTTTTAATATTATTATTATCTTTTTCTTTCCATAATAAATCACAACATTTAATTATTTTTCCACTTCTTCTTAAATAAGAATATAAATTAATAAGATCAATATTATCATAAATTAAATTTTTTTCTTCTTGGATTTTAATTAAACCAATTTGATTTAAATAAAAAACTTCATTATACGATAAATATAATATTTTATCTTTTAAAATACCAAAAGAATCAAATTTACTATGATCAAATTCTTTAATATAAAATAATTTATTATCTTTATCATAATTACATAAAAATTTACTCTCATTAATTGATTTATTATAAATATCTTCATTATTTTTATAAAAAGAATCTAAATCAACATAATACTTTTTAATATTTTCAATATCTTCATTTTTAATTTTATAACTTTTTTTCTTTGGTCCTTTTGGAATTTTTTGGATTTTTTTTATATTATCTTCATTTTCATTATTTTCAATCATTAAAAAATCTATTATAATAAAACATAATATTATATTTATATTTGATAATCATCATAAATGTTTGTAGTTTCCAGAAAACCAAAAAAATCAAAATTTATAATAAAAAAAGTATTTACAAATTTAATTTCAAATCCAAAAACTCAAGCAACACAAATAAATATAATAAATACAAATATAAATATATCCAAAAACCAAATTCCAAAATTAAATAATCAAAATGAAAAAAATCAAACAAACATAAATCAAAGTAATCAACAAATAATAAAAAAAATATTTCCAAGAAAGCAAATGTTTAAATTAACTTTTGTACGTTCATCTCAAAATCAAAACAAACATAAAACAAAATCAGAATTAAGTGCAAATAATTTAATAAAAAATAATAATAAACAAAGGAAAAATAATATATCAAATATAAAATATTCATGTGGAAGATGGAAAGAAGATGAACATAAAAGATTTATAGAAGCAATAATAAAATATGGAAATGATTGGAAGCAAGTTCAAAAATATGTTAAAACAAGATCAAGTACTCAAGCTAGAAGTCATGCTCAAAAATTTTTTGTTAAAATAAAAAAATCAAAAGTTTTAGATTTTAATTTAGATTTAAGTAAAACTTCTATTAAAATGTTTCATGATATGATTAAAGAAGCTCCTGTTGATAAATATAATAAAATTCTAAATGCTTTAAATTCTGTTGCTTTTGAAAGAGGAAATAATAAAAAGAAAAAAGTAATTGAAAACAATAATAACACTAATTTAAATAATAATATTAAAAATAATAATTTATGTAATAATAATAATGAATTTGAAAAGGAAAAAGATTTAAATAATAGTTATTGTAATAATAATAATAATTTAAATGAAAGTTTTAGTAATGAAATTGTTAATCAAATTAACCCAAATAATAATGGTTCAAATATAAAATATATTTTACGTCAATTAATAAATAATTTAGCTGATGATAAATTAGATATGAATGATAACTATCAAAATTTAGCTTCAAGAAAAATTTCAATAGATTCTAATTTTGATAATAAATCATTTATTAGTAGAAGAAGAAAAAGATCAAGTATAAGCTCATTTAAAGAAATTCCAAAAGGAATTAATGAAGAAATTATTTATCATAATCCTTTTGGTGATTATTTAACTGGAAATAATTTTAATTTTGGAAATGATAAAGATTTATTCTCTATTAATAATTCTAGAAAAGTTAGTCAAGATGATGATTATTTATTGAATATTTTAAAAATCGGAAAGAAAAATACTACTTAAAATATTTAAAATATATAATATTTATATAATATATTTTAAATAAAATTACTTTTCTTTTTTAATTTATGTTTTCAATTATAATTTCTGTAGTTTGTTTTATTAAAATATTTATTATTTTCATATTTGAATTTTACCAAAATAAGAAATTAAACATATTGTATCTTTATACATTTCATCAAGATTTTTAAATTTATTTTCATTTAATATATTAATTTTATTTAAATTTTCTTTGATTTTTTGATTAGAAAGAATTTCTTCATTAAATATTTTTATATATCTATTTAAATAAGCTTGTAACATTTCATAATTAGAATTAGAATTATTAAATTCTTCATATAAATATTCAGAAAATAAAAGTAAATAATCAATATTATCAATAACTAATAAAGGATCAATTGATCTAATTTCTAAATCAACAATATAAGGATTTAACTTATTTAAAAATTGAGTAATTTCTTTTGGATTAATTTTTTTATTATTATATCCATTTAATAATTTTTTAAGAATAAAACCATCATCTTCATCTTTATTAATTTTACCTATTCTAATTCTTTTTTCATTTATCATTTTTTCATTTTTAAAATGAGAATAATTTTTAATTAAATTTATATATTCAGGATTATTTTCTTCATCATTTAAATTATTTTTATTATTTCCTTTTTTCAAAGGTAAATTTCCTTGAATAACATCTTCAATATTAAATAAAAAAAAAGGTGCTTTTTCTTTTTGTTTTTCTTCAATTTGAGGAGTATTTTTTTCTTGAATTTCTTCTATTTTATTTATAATTTTGTATTTAAGATTATTTTCATTTGAAAAAGAAATTAAATTTAAATTTTCATTTGGAATTTCTTTTTTTTCTTCTTCATCACCTTTAATTTCAATCATTTCTTGATTAGTAAAATCAAAATTTTTTCTATTTTTAATTAATTTAACTTTAAAGACAGTTAAAGCACAATGAATAGGTTTAGTTATATTAGTAATATCTTCATAATCAACAAATAAAGTTTTATTAATATAAATATAAATGCCATTGTCATTTTCAAAAGAAATTGAAATATATTGATTATCATTACTAATTGAAACTGATAAAGGAATTTTATCAAAATCAACCCATTCAATTAAATTTGAACTTAATATATCATAAATTTTTAAACTTTTATCATTCATTGTAATTACTAATAACCATTTAGCATCATTAGAAAAAGTAAAATCGGAAATAGAATAATTATTAAAATCATTTATTTGAAAATTTCTAACTAATTTAATTTGACTTTTATCATATATATTAATATAATTATTATCAAAGGAAACAGCAATTAAATCATTATCTCTATTAATTTCTAATTTTTGAGGAAAAAAATCAACATTAACACTTTCAATTAAATTATGTTGTAATATTTCCCAAAATTTAATTGTTTTTTCCATATGAGAAATAGAAATTAACATATTATTTATTCCATCACTTTTTAAATCATCAACACTTTTTAAATAACCATGACTATTATTAATTACCCATCTACTTTTTCCACTTTGCATATTAAATTTTTCAATATTTCCATTTTCAAAACCACAAAAACCAAAATTTCCACATATTGAAATAGTAACACATAAACATTTTGAATTTTCTGTTTTTAATTTAGGTTGATTTTTACTTATTGAATTATTTTCATAAGAAAATAAAATTGGTTTATCATAATCTGATATAATTAAAGCAATATTTGCCCAATCTCTTTCTCTAAATTCATTATAATCAAAAGATAATATTTTGTGGTTTTTTATATTATTTAATAATGGAAATTTTTTATATGAAAATTCTCTACTTTGATGTTCATTTATTAAAGATATATTTCTTAAATAAAAATTATCACATGATAATATTTGAGTATTTTCATTATTTGAATTACCATAAAATTTAATTATTTTAGGAGAATTTGAATGTCCATTTCTCATTTTTAATAATTGAGGAATTGAAGTATTTTTATCAAATTTAAACATTTTAATTGAATTATCTTTCCCACTAGTACAAATTAATATAGGTTCATTTGGAATAAAAAAAACATTATCAATATAATTAAAATTATCTGTTATTGTATAATGAATTAATTTTTTATTTAAATCCCATATATTTATATTTCCATTATCACATGATGTTATTAATAAAGAATGATTCATTGTTAAACATGATGAAAATGTCATTGAAGTTACTTTATTTTCACTTTTTAAAGACATTATTTTTTTACTATTTTTTATATTAAATAATAATATTTCTCCATTTAAATATGATAATGCTATTATATCTATAACTGGACTTTGTTCTATTAATGTTATTTTACTTTTGTTTTCTAATTCTTTTTTAAAATTATATATTTCTTTCTCTGAATTTATATTATATAAAATTAAATCATTTTCATATTTATTTAAATCAATTTCATATTTTTCACTAATTTTATTATATAAAATTCTATTTAAATATGTTGTTGGATGAATAAAATTATCTATTCTTAAATTTAATTGAGAAATTAATTCATTTGATTCTATTGTATAAATAAATAAATCACCTTCAGAATCAGAAAAAATTAATATATTTTCAAAAGTCATTATTTCTTTAATTTCACTATTTATATTATTTGAACCATTAAATTCTTTAATTATATGAATTTTATCCCATAATTGAACTTTATTTCCAATTCCAGTTAAAATTTTATTTTTATAAAATCCTAAACAAGAAATTTTTTTTTCCATTGGAGGAGAAATTCTTTCTAATCTTAATTTTTCTAAATTATATAATAAAAATGAATTTCCATTAGAACCTAATATAAATCTATCTAAACCTCTTTTTGAAAATTTTATTTTATTACTATCTATTATCAAACCTAAATTTCTATATGGTTCTATTATTCTAAAATTTTCTGTTTTTATATTATTATTTTCTTTTTCTGATAAATTTATATTATTTATTTTTTCATCTTCTTCGTTTTTTATTTCTTCTTGACGAGTTTTTTTTTTATTCAAATAGTTTTTATTTTCAATTATTGATTTCTTTTTATTTTTCTTTGGCATTTATCTTGAAAATAAATGATATTTTTAAAGGTCAAAAATAAAAATAATTTTTATTTTTGTTTTTTAAATAATTTCATTCTCATGTTTTAATACAATTAATGATAATTAATATAAATCAGATTTTTCTTTTAAAATATATTTAGTTGAAGTTTCTTCGATTAAAGAAATAAATATAAATAAAAAAAGGATTTAAAAAAAATTTTTACAAATTAATCGATTTAACCTATTCTCTTTTAAGATATAAAATTCTATAAGATTGAATTCTTATTTTGATAAAAAAAGAATGAAATTCATATGAAAAAGAATTCAATGAATTAAAAGAAAAAATAAAATTAAAAAAAGTATTATTATGAAACAAAATGAATTAAATAGATTTTAGAGAATAAAAAATATATAAATATTTTATAATTTTTAAAATATTTTTATTATACAAAATATTTATATTTAAAATAAATGTAATTTTTTTAAATAACCAAATTCTTCGATGTTATTTAAATCTAATATTATATTTTTTTCACTTTTCATCTTTCTTTTAAAAAAAATTTCTAATCAAATGAATAATAAAAGAAGATTGAAGGGTATTTATGATTATTATGAAAAATTAAAAATCTGTTCAAAAGCATCACAAAATTTATTAAATTATTTTGAAGGAGGAAATTATACTGTTTATTCATATAAATTTTATGATAATAAAACTTATATTAAATCACTTATAGATTTCATTGATAATAATGATGAAGAAAATAAAATACCATTTAAGAAATATATTTTTCATTTATCAAAATATATAATTTTCATTTTTATTGGACTTATCTCCTTTATTTTATTTTTTATATTATTATTTATTTCCAAACAGAATATTAATAATAAACAATTATTCTTTTTTTTAATAATAATAAATTCATTTTTTTTTTCTTTAATTATTATAATCTGCTTTATTAGTTTATCCACAATTTCAAAATTAAAATTTTCAATAAACACATCATCATGTACATTAATAAAATTTATAGAAGAAATATTATCAGGCCAATCAGAAAAAATTCCAAATAGATTTTTAGGAATAATTAGATCAATAGAAATATTAAATAATGTAAAAAGGATAATAAATATAATAAAAAATAATACAGACAATTTTTTTAATAATCAAACTTCTTTAATAACATCATATCAAATATTTATAGGAACAATGATGGAAGAATATAAAAGAATATATAATGAAAGTACAAATACTTATACTACAGAAGCAATATTAAATTTTCCTCCTGAGGGAAGTTTCTCAATGTTAGGAAGAAATAATACTCATTCTTTTATATTTGATTATATTAAAAATTATGGTCCTTATGATAAAAATAATACTGAATTAAATTATGTTTTTAATATTTTATATAATGGATTAAATAAAGCTAATGAAAGTTTATTTTTATTTACTAGAGATATTTACATTGCTTCTAGTGATGAAATTCAAGAAATATTAAATTTTACTCTTTCTGATATTGATAATCTTTTAGAATCTCTTGAAAGTTTTTATGATAAAATTATTGATAGATGGTTTTTTTATCATGAAATTTTTGAAAATTTTGGTTTATCTTCTTTATATATTTGTTATATTATATTAATTTTTTTCTCTTTTTTTATCCCACTTATAAGATTTATTATCATATTTAATAAAAAAATAAGAAAATATAAAAATCATTTTCAAAAAACTATTTTAGTGTTTTTATTCTTTTTTAATTTTATTGTTTTTTTTTCATATATCATAGGAAGTTTTATAGGTATTATAGGAAGTATAGGAACAGATTTAATGGATGTAATACATTATACAATAAGTTATGAAAATTTAATGTCTGAAAAACCAAAAATAATAAAAACAAGTAGAGGAATTCAATATGCATCAATATGTATTGAAGGAAATGGAGATTTAAAAAATTTATTTAACTTAGATTCAGAATATGCAAAAGTTTTTGATGAAATGATATTAATGGAAGAACTATTTAAAAACACAACAAAATATATATTAAATAATTATAATGAAACAACATTAAATATTTTTAAAACTAATTTGACAGATTTACAAAATAATTTCCTTAAATCAAATATAACAGATTTAACAATAAATAACTCAATACAAATAAACAACCTATATAATAATTTTAATAAATATACAATGAGAGGATATTATCAAGATTGTATAGATGAAAAATGGGTAACAAAGCCATTATCAGATGGTAAGTATATATATTATGGAAATAATGAAAATACTCCTTCAACAAGAGAAAACAAATCAGTTGCTTTATTTTTAGAAGAATGGAATACAATTTCAAGTGTCTTAAGATATATTAATTTAATTTTTTCTTGTCCTATTAGAAATCAAATTTATAATACTATTCCTGAAGCTGCTTTATATTATGTTGATAATTTAAATTTTTTAAAAACTGCTAATTATGAAACTATTAAAGTTATGATCGAATTAGAAAAATTAGTTCAAGAAAGCTTTTTTAATTTAATTCATGATTTTTATAATTCTTTAATTTCATCTATTGAACTTATTCATCTATGGAATGATATTTATCATAATATTACTTATGATAATAATGATTTATTTTCTTTTGTTAATTGTCATTTTGTTAAACCAAATTTGAAAATTGTTTATTCTGAATTTAAAGAAATTTTTGGAAAAAATTTCAAAAATTCAAGTTTATTAATTGAAATGACTGCTTTTATAGGAAGTTTATGTTTATTTACTAGTTTTTTTATTCTAGATCTTGATTTGATTTTTCAAAAACAAATTAAGAAAATAATTTTAGTTGGAAGAAATAATAGTGTGAATTCACCTAAATGCCAATTACAACCTTCTATTTTTATTGATAATTATGTGAAACCAAATCAAAATTTAAAAAAAAAAGTTATGTCTTTTGATAAAAATAATAATAATAAAAATAATAGTTCCAATTATACTTCTTCTAATTTATTGATTTTTAATGATAACAAACATTTAATTCATTTAAACAAAAACAGTCACAAATAAATTTATAGAAAATAAAAAAAAAATATAATTTAATCATTATAAATATATTTAATATTAATAAAGACTTTTTTCTATATTTAAAAATTAATTTATATATTGTTAATTTATTTAAGCTCATAATTGGTTTTTACTTATTTTATATATATCATTATAATTTCTTAATTTTTTTCATTGAATTTTTCTTCTAATAAAAACCTTATTTGAATTGTGAAATTAATTAAAAATAATTAATTAAATAATATTTAAAATTATGTTTGTTTTTTTTTAAATAATAATAAAATTAATTTTAAAAAATATTTAAAATGAAACGTGAAGATATAAAACTAACAGAAAACTCAAATACTTATCAAGAAGAAGAAGAAAATTCAGATAATTCTGAAGAAGAAAATATAGAAATTCCAAAGAAAAAGAAAAAAAATGAAACAAAAGAGAAAAAAGGAAAAAAAAAGAAATCAAATAAAAAGAAATTAGTAAATATAAAAATAATAAAAGATGAAGAAAAAGAATTTGTAGAATTTGTATTAGGAGATTTTCATGAATTTCATAAAATAAGTGATTTACAAAATTTTAAAAGTATGACTTCATTAAGTTTAATAAATGAAAGTATAGAAGATATGGAAATAATTATAGATAATATTCCAAATAAAGAAGCAATGATATATTTATGTATGAATGAAAATAATATTAAAGAAATTAAAAATATTCATTTACTTCCAAATTTACAATCTTTACATTTAAATTTTAATAAAATAGAAAAAATTGATGAAGGAATTAAAAAATTAGAAAAATTAAAAAATTTTTGGATTTGTGAAAATAAAATAAAAATAATAGAAAATATTCCTGAAAAAATTGAGAATTTATGGATTTCTAATAATTTAATTGAAAATATTCCAAATGATTTAGATAAATATAAATATTTAGAAACATTAAATATTTCTGGGAATTTAATTATTGATTTTCAAAATATTTATAATATAGAAAAATTACCAAAATTAAAAAAATTATATTTAAGTGATATTAATTATGGTGAAAATCCAATTTGTTCTTTTGCTAATTATAAAATGATGATACTTCATATTTTTAAAAAAATAGAAATATTAGATCAATTTAAAATTGATTATGAAGAAAAAAATGAAATTGAATCTTCTTATTTGAAAAAAACTCAATTTTATAAAAAGAAAATAAGACAAACACATAAAATTTCAAAAATGATATTTCATTTAATGAAAGGACATAAATTATTTTTTAAAGGATTAAAATATCATCAAAGTAGATTATTATCACAGAAAATAAAATTATTAGAATATAAAATATATGAAATTGAAGAATTAGGTTTAAATTCAGATTTAAAAATAGAAGATATGAAAAAAGAAATAAATATATTAAAAGATAAAATAATAAATAATTTAAAAGAAACAGAAATTTTAGATAATAATTTTAAAGAAATTAAACAACAAATTTCAGATTTAAATGATTTTTCTATTGTTACTAATTTTTATGAAGTTGAATCTTTAGGTAATTATAAATTAGAACCTGGAAATTTTGATTTAAAATGGGTTAAATCATGTTTTGATTTATTAAAATTAAAAATTCCAAAACAGTTTTTTAATAAAAATCAAATTAATAATATTAACTTTAAAAAAATTTATAGAGTACATAATAAAAAATCTAAAATGATTTATGATTCAATTTATGAAAATTTACTTGATATTAATAATAAATTTGGAGCTGAGAAAAAATTTTTTGATTTTAATTTCCTAATTTTACCAAAAGATATTTTATTTTCTTCTAGAAATCTTTTACAATATTTATTTGAAAAAAAAGAAAAAGAAATGATTTTATCAGATAATTTTTCTTTAATAGATCAATTATTACTTAATCAAGATAAAAATACAAATAAATTTATTGTAGTAATATGTAAATGTATGAATTTTGAAAATTTATTTGAAGAAATAAAAACAGAAAAAGAGTTTAATAATTTAGATGAAATTATATCAGAAATTAAAAATATAAAAAATGAAAAAGATGTAACTAAATTAATTTTAGAAAAAGAAGATAATACAAGTATTTTTCATTATAAATTAAAAGGTGCTGTTGAACCAGAATATATTGTTGAATATGAATATGTTTATAAAGAAAAAAAAGAAAAAAGTATTTTTTTATCTTCTTATAATCAAAAAGTTTATATTAATGATAATCATGAAAATATTTTTAATTTATGCTCTAGAGAATTAAGTTCTGATTATAATAAACAATTTTTTTCTAAAGAATACATTAATAAATATTTATTAAGTAAATTCAGTGAATTTTCAGAATTAGATAATAATATGATTTTCTTTTCAAAAAATACTATTTTAAATTTTTTAAAACAATGTTTTAATTATAACTCTTTGAAAGATTTCAAAGATGAATTAAATAAAATAAATGAGGGAATTAATGAAATATCTTTTTATGAATTTAAAAAAACATTTAAAAAATCTTTACTTACTACTGAAGATAATGAAAAATTAAATCCTGATAAAGTTAAAAGTTTTAATATTTTTAATAATGAATTTTCAAGTAATGATTTAGAACAATTTTTTAAACAAGTTAAAGAAATAAGTGATGTAGATCCAAAAATATTTTTGATGTTGAAAAAAACAGAAAAAGTTATTTTATCAAATAATCATTTAGATACAATAAATTTATATACTATTCTTAAATTATTTCCAAATACAAAAGAAATCGATCTTTCACATAATAATATTAATAAAATAATTTATGAACCACTTGAAGTAAATAATTATGTTGTTAATATTGATATTTCTTTTAATAATATAGATGATTTTTCAAATATTATTCTTATAATTAATCAATTTAAAGGTCTTTTAGATTTGAAATATTTTGGTAATCCCTTTAATATTTTTTGTGAACAAAATTTTTGTAATAATCCTTCAATCTCTAATTTATCAAATGAAAGAAAAGAATATATTATAAACACATATAATAATTATATTAAATTAAAAGATTCTGAAGATTTACCATTAATAATAGAAAAAAAATGTGCAAAAGTAAATTCTGAAATATTAAATTTTTTGTATCAATATGAATGTTATGCATTTAATGATAAATATAAAGATTTTATAAATAATCCTTATTTCAGAGAAAAATATCATCAAGATACTTCTTTAAATATAATAAATTTAACAAATAAAAAACTAAGAATTATTCCTACAATTGAAGGAGGAAAAGATACTCAATCTCTTTATGTTAATTTAAATAAAATTAAAAAAATAACAAATTTAGAACAATTTGATAATTTAATAGAATTACATATTCAAAACAATAAAATAAAATCTTTAGATAATTTACCAAAAACTTTATTAAAATTAGATATTAGTAATAATGAATTAAAAAATTTAAATAATTTATCAAAATTAATAAATTTAGAATATTTAAATATAGAAAATAATTCAATAGATTCTTTATCAGAAGTGATAAAATTATATAAATTAATTGAATTTTATTCATCAGGGAATTTAATTAATAATGTAAAAGAATGTTGTCAATTAGGTAAATTAAAGAAATTAGAAGTTATTGATATTTATGGAAATGAAGTTTGTAGAATTAATCCTGATATAAGAATAACTATGATTTATTATTGTCAAAATTTAAAAACTTTTAATAGAGTTTCAGTTGATCAAAATGAAAAAATTAAATCTAAAGAATATTTTATTGGAAGATTAACAAGTGAATTATTAGAAAAAAGATTAGGATTTGATTATAGCACTAAAAATTTATTAGATTTAGATTTATCTTCTTTAAAATTAAAAGATGAAATCAATTTATTTTCTAAAGAAAATTACCCTAAATTAAGAAAGTTAAATTTATCTAGAAATATTTTTAAATCTTTTTCTATTTTTGGTTCTTTACCTAATTTAAAAGAATTAAATTTAAATTATAATTTATTTGTAGAAGCTTTTCCAAAAAAAGAAAAAATAAGTAGTGGAAAAGGATTATTTGGTTTGCCAAATTTAGAATATTTAGAAATGTCAAATAACCAATTAGTAAATTTAAATGGACTTCAATTTTTTAAAAAATTAAAAACTTTAATATTAAAAGAAAATAATTTTACTAAAATAGAATCATTAAATAATATGGATAATTTAACATATTTAGATGTTTCAAGTAATAAAATGAGAAATGTAGATAGAACATCATTAGGTGATTTACCTTCATTACAAATTTTTATATGTGATAATAATTTAATGAAAAATATAAATGGATTTTCTAAATATGAATCAATTAAATCAATATCTTTTCAAAATAATAAAATTCAAGATTTAAATTGTTTAGAAAGATTATCAGAATTAAATAAATTAAAAGAAATAATATTAAAAGGAAATCCAATAACAAGATATAATAATTATAGAATTAATTTAATTAAATTATTACCTAATTTAATTAAAATAGATGGAAATGAAATAACAGAAGAAGAAAAGAATAATAGTAAAAAAGAAGAACCAAAACCAATAGGAGATCCAAATTTAAATTATAATATTGATGTTTGTACTGGTCAAAGATTAGGAGGAAATTATTATTATAATTTTAATACTCAAAGAGATAAAGAAAAAAAAAAATCTATATCTACATTAAGTTCAAATAATAAAGGTGAAAGCCCAAAAAAAATAAATTTACCTCAAATTTTTTATAATAAACCTGCTTCTTCAGAAAATCAAAAAAGAATTTTTAATGGATTTTCAAATACTCAAAATAACTTTAGTAAAAATTCTAATGGGAATAATATTAATAAAAATAATATTAGTAATATCAATAAATCTATTGCCCCTGATATTATTAATAATAAAGGAATTAATAAATATAAAATTATTCCTGATAAAAAAAAGAAATAATAAATTTCCATATCTTTCTTTTTTTATATCTCTTTTTTTGTTATTTTTTTTATAAATTAAAATAATATTTTATTCTTTATTTATTTTAAAAATTATTAATTCTAGTTAATGAATGATGAAAATGTTTCTCAAAAAATTATAAAAAATTTAGAAAAAAGAATTATTGAATTACAAAAGAAATATCAAGAAACGAGACAAAAAAACAAAGAATTAGAAGAACAAAATGAAAAAGAAGTAGATGAATTAAGAAAAAAATTAAATGATTTATTAAAAGAAAAAGGAGAATTTAAAATAAGATTGAATGATTTTAAGGAAAAGAAAAAGCAAAATATTTATGAAGAATTAGAATCAAAACAAAATAATTCTGAAGTTAATGTAATTAACGCAGAAATTAATGTCAGGGATTCTAATAAAGAAATAAAAATATTAGATGATGATTTTAAAAATAAAGTAATAATTTTATTTTATGGAAAACAAATAAAATCATATTATAAATTTGAAAAAAAAGGGAAACACTCTATAATTTATATATTAAATAAACTATTATTAAGTACTAAAAATATGTTCTCTGATTGTTCTTCTTTAATTTCTTTAAATTTTTCTAATTTTAATACTAATAATGTTAATAATATGAGTTTTATGTTCTGTGATTGTTCTTCTTTAACTTCTTTAAATTTATCTAATTTTAATACTAATAATGTTAATAATATAAGAGGTATGTTCTCTAATTGTTCTTCTTTAACTTCTTTAAATTTATCTAATTTTAATACTAATAATGTAAATAATATGAGTTATATGTTCTCTAATTGTTCTTCTTTAACTTCTTTAAATTTATCTAATTTTAAAACTAATAATGTTAAATATATGAGTTGTATGTTTTATTCTATCTCAAAAAATTGTAAAATAAAACATAATGATAAAGGTATTTTTTCAGAATTAAATAAGACAAAAAAATCTTTTTATTGTAAGTGTTGTCTATTTTAAAATTCAAATAATAATTAAATATTTCAATGTATAGAATTTTGTATAGAAATTAAAAAACAATTTTTTTGATTTAAATCAATGATTTTATATTATTTATTAGAAAATTGAAGAAATTTAAAATATATTATTTTATGTACTTCATCTTATTGTTAAAGCTCTTTAAATTCATTTTTCTTTGATTAATAACTCATCATCCATTAAATTAATAATTAAATTTTATAGATTAAAAGACATTTTTTCTGTGTTTGAATTTACATTAAATTCGTTCATTCAATTGTTTTTTAATCAAAACTATTTAAATTTTATCAATTGTTCTATAATTACATCAATATCACATTCTTAATAATTTATCATTAGAATAATAATATTATTAGGAAATATTATTTATAATTTAAAGATTACTTATTAATAATTAATTATATTATTTAATTTATTCTCATTTATATGTATTTATTTATTTATTAAAATTCAGATTATGTTAATTTTTTTGATGAAAGGAATATATTAATATAAAATTCTTTCACTTAATAATTAATTTAAATTTTTCTTTTTTTTGAACTCAAATAAAATAAATTTTTTAATTGAAATTCGAATAAATTTTTACATTTTGTGTATTTTTCAAACTTAAAAAATAAAATTTCTCTGAGAAATAATAAAAGAGTCGAATTTTTAAGTCAAACTTTAAGAATAGTAATATTATTAAAATATGATTTAAATAAAGAATATTCAATCCTTTTTATTAATAAAAAAAGTATATTTAATAATTTTCTCTCATCATAATTAGTTGTTCACTAACCTATATTATTTGGACATTAAGAGAATCATTATTTTTTTCATGATTGGAAGAAGTTGAATGTATCAATCTGTTTAAAAGGAACATATTAATTTTATGGCCTTGAGATTAAATTTTATTTTTTAATAAATAAAATTTATTTAATTTTATATAATATAAAGCATTATAATATTTCTTTTTTGATTAATTAAAAACAATTTAATTTCTTTATATCAATAAGAAAAATGAATTAATTGTTTATATATATTTTTTATTATTATTAACAAAACCTTTTCAAAATAAATAAAATATATATTTAACTTATTTCATTTCCATTAGATAAGAGAAAATAAGTTGCAGTAGCATAATTTAATTCATTGTTAATTAAAAATTTTTGAATATCATCTCTAATATAACCAAAGTTTTCCATTGTTTTTAATACAGCTTCATCTATAACAAGAGTACTTGAATCAGTTAATGAAGAAACATTTCTTTTAGAATCCAATTTAGTAAATTCTGAATTTTTTCTATCTAAACTATTTTCATCTTCATTTTTAGATCCATTTAATAATTCATTTATTAAATTACTATGATCTTTATTTTTTGTACTATGATTAATTAAAATTCCGTGATCAATTTCACCATTGTTATTTAATTCATATTTTCTATTTAATATTTTTGCATTTTCACAAAAAAAATAAACATCATTGTTAATTATTTCTAAATTATTATCATAAATTCTTGATTCATTACTTCCATCATTATTATTTTCAAATGTTGAATTAAATGGTGCTAATATAACACTTTTAGTATTAATATCTTTATTTATTGTATCATTAATAGTATATAAATTTTTTAAAGTGAAATGTTCTAACATTTCTTCTTTTTCACAAATTCTATAATCAACATTTTCTTTACTTAAAAGAATTATTTCTGCTTTAGTAAATAATTTAATTTTTCCATCATCAATATTATTTTTATTTCCATTATAATTTAACCAAGGATGATTTAAAATATTATTAATACTAATTCTTTTTTTAGGGTCAATTTCAAGAAGTTTTTTTAATAAATCTTGTGCTTCATAACTAATATTATTTATATTTGTATAATTCCCAGTTAAAATTAATTTATGTAAATCTTTTAAATTATTTGCTTTAAAAGGAACAGTTCCATTTAACATTGCATATAAAACAACACCTGAAGACCAAATATCAACAGGAGGACCTTCATAAGGACAATTCTGTAAAATTTCAGGTGCAATATATGCTGGAGTTCCACATTTATCTTTTATTTTTTCCCCTTTTGAAAAATATTTTCCTATTCCAAAATCACCTATTTTTATATTATTATTTAAATCTATTAAAATATTATCTAATTTTATATCTCTATGTATTATTCCTTTTGAATGTATATATTTTATTGCGTTTATTAATTGTTTAAATATAAACTTAGAGATTTTTTCATTTAATTTTGTCCTTTTTTTAACAAAAGATAATAAATCACCTCCACTTACATTTTCCATAATAATTAAAATATAATTTTGAGTTTCTAAAGTTTCTAATATTTTGACAATTGAATTATGATGTAAAGTTTTCATTAAATTTATCTCATTATATATTTTTTCTTTGGACTTTTCATTTGGAAAATTTTTTTTATTAAATGATTTTATTGCCACAATTTTCCCACTTAAAACATGAAGACCTAAATTAACTTTCCCAAAAGCTCCTCTTCCTATTAATCTTCCAAATTTATAAAAAGATAATGTTGTTTTTGGATAATCATTAGTTTTATTATAATATTGTTTTATATATTCAGATAAATTATCTGATAATTTTTGATAATATTTCCCATTTTGAATTAATTCTTTTTTCTCATTATCATTAATTTCATTTTGTGTGTTTTCTAAATTTGATTTAAATGATATATCTTTAATTTTTGGATCAATTGGATTTGAATTAAAATTTTTATTTTTTTTTCTTTTTTTTTCTTCTTCTTTAAAAATAGATTTTGTCTTTTTATTTGATATCTCATCTGAATTAAAAATATATTGATTTTTTTTGATTTTATCTTTGAATTTTTATTTCAAATAATTCTTTTTAAGAATATTAGTATTATTATTTAAATCTTTTAAATGAGCAATTGAAGTTTTTTGAGATATTGTTTTATTCACAGAATATGTTGAAATTTTTGGTATATATATAAAATTTTTTTATTTAACTCTATATTTAAATTATCTTTTAATGAAATTGAAAAATTAGATCTCTGATTTCCTGAAGAAGAAGTTTTTAATAAATTTTTTGAAAAAAATAAATTTATTTAAGTGATGATTATTGTTGTTGATACTATTATTTGAATTTTTTTTTGATTATTTTCTGATAATTTATTTAAATTTTCAAAGGGAGGTTTACTATATAATTTAACTAAATCTTTGATTAATTAATTCTTTCGAATAATTTATCTATATTCATTTGATTTTTTAATAATCCTTCAGATATTGCTATTTTTTATCAATTAAACCATGAAAAAATTTTAATGACAAAAGATATATCATGATTATAAAATTATTAGAAAATATTAATGAAATAATTAATATCATTGAACATGTTTTATTAAAATTTAATTGTTTATCTGAATTTTTCTCTATTTCTTCTTGTAAAGCATAAAAATGATTTAAATAATCTAGATAAGTAATTAATATTTCATAAATATATAATTGGGTTTCTGAAAATTAAGAGATTTATCATTCATTACAATTTTAACAGGATTATAATTTTTATCAAAAATTATCCTATAAATATTAATTTCAGAAAAATTATTGTTTGTTGTCATAATAATTTTATTAATAAAAGTTTTCATGAAATAATCAAATCTTTTAGGACTTAATTGATTTAAAGTTAATATATCATCTACATATGATAAATAAATTTCATCTTTTAAAGTAGAAGAATATATTTCTATTTCTTTAATACACTTTTTTCAACTTCAGTTTTTAAATCATTAAATAAAGAAGTAATTTTATCCAATTTTAAATACATATCTTTATAAATTATTTCTTTAATACCATTAAATTCTTCAAATTTAGAAATATATAAAGATAAATATTCATTATTATCCTCATCACATAAATTTAATAAAGATAAATAAGAATTCTTTAAATTTAAAATAAATCTATTAAATACATATGCAATTTTATATAAATTCATTTTTTTTCTAAAAGAGTATTAACTTAATTTTCATAAATTAAACAGAAAATTGCTACAATAATTAACAAACAATTAAATATAATAATAATATAATTTCGATTATTATTATTATTTTGAGGATTAATTTTTTTCCTTCCAGTTTAAACAGAAAATAAATAGAAGATATACTTTTTTGAGAAGCTTGACTTTTAGTATCAAAAGCAATAGAATAAAATATAGTATTAAAATTACTCATATTTTTTTCT
>JAJJLU010003520.1:0-60891 GCA_023807065.1 Isotricha intestinalis
GCTCTTTCAGCAGAGACATGATCAATATTATAATATTTCATAAGGAATTGCATGTATTTAAATTGTAATTCATTTCTTGCAGGGAAATCACTATGAGAACCTTCAGCTCCACAAACTAAATGATATTTATCTCCTTCATTCTTAGTAAGATACCCTACACCTAATCCAGTACCAGGTCCTAAAGTAGCTTTAGGTCCATTAGGATCAATAGGTTTATCATTCACAACTAAATAATCAACTCCTTTAACCATCTTAGTTTGAATACCATATCCATTAGCAACAAAATCATTAAGAAAAACTACTTTTTCAATTCCCATTGCTTTAGCTAATTCTTCTCCATTTACTGAATTCCAATGTTGTACATTAGTAAATTGAAGAACTGTATTATTTTTAATTGGACCTGGCACTCCAAATACTGCGAAACGAGGATAATTCGGAGTTCCTTTAAATGGAGCTAGGTATTGTGTTAAAAGATCATGAACATTTTTAAAGTTGAAAGAAAGAAGATATTTATTGTCTACTAATTCATGTTGATCATCTGGATTGGATGTTATTTTTAATAAACATAAACGAGAATTTGTTCCTCCTATATCTCCTGCAAGTATTGGAACTTTTGCACTCATTTTTTTATATTTTTTTATAAAAATTTTACAGTTATATAATTTTTTTTTTTAATAGGATGTTCTCTTTTTTTCTTTATTCATTTTTTTTATCTTTTTGTTTATATTTTTAGAAATTATGTTTTCAGTTATTTAATTTTTTAATTAATATTATTATTTATTTATATATAAGGTTTGTTTTTACTTTTTATTAGGTTTAATGCTTATTCAATTTTCAACAGGAGTTGACTTAGAAATTAAATTTAAAAGGTAAAATAAATTAAAGATTAAATAAATATAATAAATAATTATGTTATAAATGAATAGAATTTATGATTTATTTAAAATTTTTTAAAGTCTTAATGAAGTTAATTAAAAATTAACTGAAAAAAAAGTTTATAAACATTGAAGAATTTAATTAATTTATTTATAAATATGAATTTTCATTTAAATATAGATAATCAAAAATAGAGGTTTTTAGATTCTTAATATATCTTTTTTTCTTATTTACGAATATTCTTCATTTTTTTAATTGTTTTTTAATTTAATTACTATTGATAATATAAATTAATTATTCTTATATAAATTTCTTATTTAAATATGTATATTTTTTATAATATTTTTTTATTTTAATTGAATTAATCAAAAAAAAAAAAATTAAAAAAACAATATAAATGGAAAATTATCTTTCTTCATCAATCCTAGTAAGTAATCTAAGCATATGATTATGAATTAAATTTTGTAATTTATCTTTAGTTTCTTTTTCTAAATTATGTTCATTTGCAAATTTTTCTGCTAAAGCTTCAGGAGTATCACCTTCATATACATAAATTTTTTTTTTAACTCCTTGTCTTATATTTACATCTATAATTAATAAAGGAATTCCTTCTTTTTTTTCTTCATTTTCTTTTATTTCATTAATATCCTTATTGTCTATAATATTTTCTATTTGATTAATAGTATTACTAATATTTTCATTATTAATTTCATTTTCATAATTTTCATAATCTAAATTATCATTTTCAATTTTTTCTTTAAAAATATTTTCTTTATTTTTTTTAATATAATTTTTTAAAACTTCATTTAAATCATATCTATCATGAACAGCTTCTTTAATTAATCTTTCCAATCTTCCATTTTTCATTCTTTCATATAATATTTGATAATCTTCACCATAAATATCACCCGAAAAATTATTATAATTTGGATTTTTAAAAGAAATATTTGGTTTAAATGTATATTCTTTTTCATTATTTTCTAAATCAATTTCATCTTTTGTTTTATTTCTTCTATGTTTTTTTTTTTCATTTTCTCTTATAATTAATTCATCAAAACGATTTGTTATTTTTTCTTTTGATGAAGAATAATTATTTATTTTTGGTTTAAATGTACATTTTTCCATTTCTTTTTTTATATTTTCATCTTTTATTTTTTCATTTTCTAAAATTCTTCTTTTATCTTGAAGAAATAATCTATCAACACAATCTAAATTATTAATTTTACAATTAATATAATTCCTATCATCATCTTTAAAAATTTCTTTTAAATTTAATATTATTTTTTCTTTATATTTTTCATATAGTTCTTCTGATTTTTGACTAATATTTGGTTTAAAATTATAATTTTCTTCTTGTTGTTTATCTATATTTTTTTTTCTTTTTCTTAAATTCATATAATTTAATAAAAAAGGATGAAATTCTTTTTTTATTATTTTTGATTTACTAATTGGAATTATAATTTTATTATGTTTATCATAAGAAACATAATCATTTTCCTTTATATTTTTTGGATCAATATTAATTTCATTTTCATTATTTTGTGTATTAATCATTAAATCTATTTTTTCATCTTTAGAAATTAATGAATCATTTACTAAAGAATCAATTTCAGATTCTTTATGTTTTATTTTAAATTCTCTATATAAATCATAATAATGTAATCCTAAAACTGAAATTAAAAATTTTAATAATTTATCATTTTCCACCATTTCATCTTCATCTTTTAAAATTTCATATAATTTAATAACTAACATTTTTTCTTCTTCTTGAATTGGATTTTCATTTTCATCATTATCATCAGGTAATGGCTTTGAACAAATCCCTAATTCATATAATAATTCATATAATTGAGGTAAACTTAATTTATTTATTACAAAATGATTAATTCTTTTTTCTTCTATATTATTATCAAATGTTTTTTCTAAATTATCTGAATTTATATTATTAATACTAAAATCATTATTCTCATTAACAATATTTTCATTATTTATTATATTTTCATTATCCATTATATTTTCATTATTTATTATATTTTCATCATTAATTATATTTTCATTATTTATTATATTTACTTTTTCTTTTTCATTTATATTTTCATCATTTATTGGTTCGTTATAGTATAATAATAAATTGAAATAATTATTTATTGTTTTTCTAAAATGATTTATAATTCTTCTATAATTACTGGATCATTACTATCATTTTTTTAATCATTAAATTAAAAAATTAAAATTTAAAATTATATTCATAATTAAATAAAGAAATTTTTTGAAATAGTTCAACAATCTTTAAAAAGTTTATTTATATCTCAAAAGATAATAAATAGAATTATAAATGATAAAGACGATGATTTATAATTTCTTATTTTAATTAATGTAAATAATTTAAAAGACAAGTTTTTTTTCTTTATCATCTTCATTTTCATCTTCTTTTTTATTATCTATATTGATAACATTTACTATTACTAGAAGGTCTCATAACTGATGTTATAGGTGAATACACACTTCTTGGTGATGTAGTTTCTTTATATCCTTTCCTTAAATTAGCATTATATAAACTTCCTCTAATCATTCCTGCTGAACTTGGACTATAAGTAGAATTACCTACATATTCAGAAAGTACTCTAAAATCAGGTGTATAAGTAGCAGGTGTTTTATTATAAAAAACATCAGAAGGATTATAATTACTAGGACTTGTAGCAAATTGAAGAATTGAAGGATTAAGAGTCCAAAGGTAACTATTATCTTTTATATTATGAGCATATGATGAATTCATATAATCTCCATGAGTGAAATTAGGATATTTCCATATGGAGTGAATGAAATATTATTTGCTTTTACACATGCATTTGGTGTATTACTTGGGAATGGAGTTCCATTTGGAGTATTCATATCTTCAGCCATTGGAGTACCTTCTTCAAATTCATTGAACATTTGTCCTCCATCAGAATCAGGAATTTCACTTTGTTCAATAGCATTTAAATCAAGAAGAAGATCAAAAGCTCCTGTACCTAAAGGTGGTAATTGACCAACTAAAACACTATCAGTAATACCTAATAAATTATCTTTTTCACCAAATAAACCAGCTTCAAGTAAAATTTCAACAGTTTCTTCAAAAGAGCATTTTCTAATTGGACCTAAATCAGCTCTATTTAAACCATGTCTTGTAATAGAAGTTAAAATTCCTCTTTGTGTCATAACATCACATAATATTGCAATATGACGATAATTTACATAAATATCATAAGGACGAAGAACATTTCTTACTTCTGCTATTAATGCTTTTCTAACTGCTTCAATTCCTAATGTTTTATATATTTCATTTATATCATTTGATATTATTCTTGTAAAATCAATTCCATCTTGAAGGAAACATTCTTTTAAATTTGTTCCATCTGTTTCAATTACCCATTCTTGTTTCTTTTTTTCTAATGCTCCTGTTTGTGGTGAGTAACCTATTTTATTTTCTAATTTTACATATACTTTCTTTATATTTGATACTCCTATTAATTTTATATCTCTAAATAATACATTTTCTATTTGCTTTAATATTTCTTAACTTTGACAAACAGAATTTTGAAAGCCTTTAATTTTTACTTATTGTTTTTTATCTTAGTGTTTGTCTATAAATGAAAAATTATCTTTTTGATATTTCTTTCTATTTTTGTTCTTCTAATTTATATTGTATCTAAAATAAATGTGTTATAATATATTGTGAATTTATTAAAATGTGGTTTATTAGGTTTTGTTTTTGAATGAATAAATATAAGAAATAATAGTTTAATTTCCATTTGAAGATTCATTGAATTGTTTTATCTTTTAGATTTATACTTTTTCAACTTTTTAGATAAAATATAAAATAATTGTTTTTTTCTTATTATTTATTTTTTATGTCAATTGAAACAATTTATTGTCCTTTGCTTTGTGGGAAAAAAATAAATAAAATAATAGAACATATAAAGATATGTGAAAATTCAAATTTACATGAAAATATTATAGATTTTGTCCATATAACAAAGAACATATAATTAGAAAAAGATTATTCGAATCACATATTCAAAAATGTCCAAATAAACCGAAATTAGAAAAGAAGAAAAAAATGAAGAAAATATAAATATAATAAAAACTTGTAATTCTCTTATAACATATAATAAAAAAATATATAAAAAAGGAAACGAAATAATTGAGAAACTTGAAAAAAATGAATATATTTTATTTGAGAAAGAAGAAAATAAAATTGAAAATAAAGAAAATATTAGAGAAAAAAAGAAGAAATTAATGAAAGTGAAAATGAAATTGTAATTGAAGATAACAATAATAAATATGAATCTCCAATTAATTTTTTAATAAATAAATTAAAGTTTTATCGAAAAAGTTCAGAAAAAAGAAATGAATATTTAAATATTGAAAATACAAATTTAAATATGAAAAGCTGTTTAAAATATAAAAATGATATAAAAAAAGATTCTTTTGAAATTGCGGAAAATTCTATTAATATGTTTAGTCCTCGAAAAAAAAAAATTTTTGTTTTGGAATTTATTCATATTTTTTGTTTTTGAAAAAGACCATAATAAAAGGAAAAATAATAATCAGGTTTTTACAAAGACTTATATTAAATCATTATGAATTTTTCAAATGAATTTTAAGATTCTATAAATGCATATTATTCAATATATAATATATTCTAAAAATGATTTATTTAAATATAATATATAATTTTTAGATATTATTATAATTATTGAATCACACAATTAAATATATAATAAATTGTATCAATATCAAAAATTTTTTATTTTTAAAATTTAAAAATTCATGGTAAATCAATTAATTAATAAATATTTTAAATGAAATTCATAATTTATTTTTTCGTTTAAATTCAAAAAATCCAATGTATAAATAATTATAAAAATTAACAAAAATAAAAAATAACATAAATATATAAAATAAAAAAAGAAATAAACTCTAAATGTATTTATAATAAAAAAAAATGGAATATTATGTATGTCATTTCCTAAATGTCTTCTTCATACAAAATATTTAACCTAAAAATATTAAAGTCCAATAATATTAAATAAACACTCATAAAATAGAATTAAAAATATAGATTTAAAAGAATGTTTAATTATTAGTGAAATAAAAATATTTATGTCTTCATTGTAAAACGACTATATATTTTATTGGATTCAAAAATAATTTATTATTATTTTATTTGTAAATATATTTTTCTTTAGTCTATAGGAGATTTTATGATAAAGTTAATAATAAAAATATGATATTAAATATATTAAAATTAGGAAATAAATACATTAATGATAATTAAAAATTTGTTTTTATGATAGTAGTAATATTCTTTTTTTGAAATTTTTGAGAAAAACTAATTGAAAATCATTTTATTGATTAATATTTTCATTCAAAAAAATTTAAAAATATATTAATAATAAATCAAGAAAAGTTATTGAAAATATTAAATTTAAACTGATATTAAAGAAATAACATTATAAGTTTCAAATTCAAAAAATATTTCATATTATTAATATTTATTAATCCAAATCATTGTATAACAAAATTTAAAAACAATATAAATTTAGAGATAATTTTGATTGTTATAAAATAATTTAAAAGAAAAACAAATAGAAGAGATTTTTTATTGGGTTTTAGACTAATGGAATTTTTTCTTGTTTCAGAAGTTTTTATATGGATAATGATAATTAGAAATCTTTTTTTAAATAATTCTATAGTTTTTAAGTTAATAATATTTAATAACATTAATTATTTTTTTATTGTCTTTTTTTCCCTATTTTTTTTTAATTTTTTTTGCATTTTTCTCCCAAATAAATTTATATTTAAATAATTATTTTCTTATTTAATAAATCTTTTAACTTATCAAATATTAATTTTAATTATTTCCTTTTTTTAAATTTTTTCTTTATTTAATTTCTTCATTTCTTCATTTGCAATTGCTCTACTTTTAGGTGATAATATGTACCAATCTTTTTGATTAATTTCTTCCCATTTTTTCATAATCTTATCATTAAATAATCTTGGTTCATAAGTCACATAAGAAGAAGGAATTTTTCCAAAATTAATATTAATATTATTTTTAAAATTAATTTTAGCATTTCTTTCCTTTAAAGACTTTGATTTTAGACTTTTTTTACTATTATTGGAAGTATCATTTAATATTACTTTATTTTTTACTATTATTTTAGAATTTATTTTCATATTTTTTCCTTTATTTATATCATCTGTACTTTTTCCTCTTTTTTCTTTTGATTTTGTTTTATTTTTTTTTAAATTATTTTCTTTATTTTTTTCTTTATTATTTTTTACTATTAATTTAGTATTTTTTTTTAAATTTTTTTCATCTTTTTCAGGATTATTTTTTACTATACTCAGAGTTTTCATTAAAATGTTAGAAGATTCATTATTATGATTAGTATTAATTGCATTATTTTGATTTATATCAATTGTATTTATATCATTATTTGTTCTTATATTACTTTTATTAGTATTATCTTCATGTTTAATAATATTAATTTTATGTGTAGAAATTAATTGAGTAGAACCTATTATATTATTGTCTAAATTTGTTTGTTTTTCAATAATAATATTTATATTTTCATTTTTTGGATTTTCAATATTTGATTTATCATTTTCCGTTATTGATGCTATTTCTTCTTTTTTAAAAAATTGATTTCCTTCATTAATATTATTGAAACTTTTATTTTCTATTTCTAATTTATTTTCTTGATTTTGATTATTTTCAAAAAATGAATTTGAGTTATTACTTTGATTATTTTGCTCTAATATTTCTTTTTTTATCATAGATGATTTTTTACTTTTATTATCACTTATATTATCTTTTTCTTGTTCAAAAGTAATTATAGTTATTTCTTTAGCTTCATTTATTTTAATATTTGATTTTTCCTTATTTTCTTCATTTATAATATTTGTATTATTTGATTCTTCTTTTTGAAAAATTAAAGTATTTTGAATACTTTTTTCAATTTCTGAATTTCCTAAATTTACTTTAACTTCTTTTTTCAAACTGTCTGAATTCTCATTATCTTTTCCTTCAATATTCTTTTGATATTCATTTAATTTTTTTTTTTTTTTTCTTGCACTTTTTATAAATGATAATTGTTCATTTTCTTTTCTAAAAAAATTTAAAATTTAAATAATACTTTTTATTATCTATGATTAATTTTTTGCATGTTGATTCATTTTTCAAAGATTTATTTCCGTTTTTTACTGAATCTTTGTCATTTAAAGAAAATTCTCCAAAAATTGCTTTTTGTAAAACTGGAAGAAAATTATTACTTGCTTTTTCTGTTTTATATTCTTTTGATGACATTTAAATTTAAATATTTAAATTTTAAAAATTGATTTAAATACTTTTTCAATTGAATTTAATTATATTAATTATATTAATTATTTTATATTCCGAATATTATTATATAACTATAATTCCTAAAAAAAATATAATAAAAAATTAAAATATAATATTAATTATTCCTTAGTAGCATTTTTTTTTACAATTTATTATTCATATATTAAATTGTTTGTTTTTTTTTTTCTTTTTTCTTATTAGATATATTTAAATTGGTTTTATTGTTTAAATTTGATTTTTTAAGATTATTTTTAGAAGTAAAAGAAGATAAATCTAACTTAGGAATAGCTTTATAAGGTTGAATTAATCTCATTGATATTTTATCACAAAATCTAACCGATTCTAAATCAGTTAAATTAATATTATCATCATCATTTATTTCATTAGATTTATTAATTCTAGAAATTGGATTTAAACAAGTTTTATTCATTTTTTCAAATGAATTTTTATCATCCTGAGAATGAGAATTTGAATTTGATTTTCTATTAATTATAATTGGCATTGTTTTTCTGTCTTTTATACTTATAATTGTTGAAATTGTTTCTTTATAATTTGTAGATTTTTTTGATGAAGAATTTTCTTCTGATTTCTTTTCTTTTTTATTAATTTTTTGATTTAATTGATTATATTTATTAAATAAATTTGAAAAACCTAATTTAATTGAATTTAATAGATTAATTTCTTCATTTAAAGATAATAATTTTATATATTCATTAAAAGCAGTATTATATGCAGTGTATGTTTGAATTAAATTTATAATAGTACTTTTATTTTTTTTTGTATCAATTGACGATAAACTAGAATTTAAAGTATTTTGAATTTTTTTTATTTGTTTTTTTTTATTTTCTAAATTTTCATTTTGACATTTTTTAATTAATTTATTTTTATTCTCTTTAATTTCATTTTTTTTCTCAATATTTTTATTTACATTTATAATCATACTTAATTTATTTTCTTTTTTGAATAATGAATTATTAGATATATTTTTTTGAGGTATATTATTATTATATTCCATTGAAGAACAACGAATTTTTTTATATTTATTTATTGGAGTCTCTTTTATAAAATCTTCTTTTGTTTTATTTTCATTGTTTTTTATTAATTTTGTTACATTAACTTTGTCACTCTTATTATTGAAAAGTTGGTTAAAAAAAATTTTGTGGTATTTTTTTTCTTTGATGTTGTTTATTGTACAATTATTATTATTCAATTTTATGTTTTGAAATGAAATTGAATTTTTATCAAATGAATTATTTTTTTTTTGATGTGCTATTGATTGAGATAAAACTAATTGTCTTGAAATTCTTATATTTGACATAATTATTTTATTAGTTAATTTAAATAATTTATTTTCAATAATTAATGCTTTATAATTTAAAAAATTTAAATAATTAATTTTTTATAAAAAAATTGTTTTCTCTTTATAATAATATTTTAGAACAATTAAAATTTATAAGAAAAATAACAAATTTAGAAAATGAAATATAATTAGATATTTAAAAGAAAAACTTTTTTCTTTGTTAGTTAAATTAAAACATATAATTTAATTTTAATAGGTAAAAAGAAAAATTTGTTTCATCGCTGTTTTATTTAAATAATGGAAAAAATATCAATTATATTAAAGAAAAGAACTATTTTTATAATAGATGAAAAAAGTAAATAATATTAATATTAAATAAAAAAATAATTTAAAAAAAGAATAAAAAAACGAAAGTTAAGAAAAGTATAGTATTAAAATTTAATAAATACTTGATTTAGGAAAACTTATATATAAATTATTATTTAATTTAGTCTTATTTTTTTTTCTAATTATTTTCCTTAATTTTTTTTCTACAATATATAGTATTATTTAATTTAAAATAAAGTATAACTAATTATTAAATGGAAATTATAAAACATTCAGAATGTGAAACATTAATAAATATAAAAATAACATCAATTTTCAATTATATAAATTTATTAAGTGATGAAGATAAAGATTTTTTATATCAATATAAAATAAATGAAAAAAAGCAAAAAGTAATAAATGAAGAAAAAAAGAAAGAATTTTTAAAAATATATAATGAAAAAAAGAAAAGAATAATATATTTAAATGAAAAAACAGAAAAAGATAAAAATTCAATTTTATTATTTCAAGAACCAGAATTTGAAATATATATAGTAGGAAAATTATATGTTGATAATGAACAAATTGAACCAGAATGTACAACAAAAATATTATTTAATAGTCAAAATATTGATTATCCATTTAATTTCCAATATTCTTATAATAATTTAACACTTGATTCATATATTATATTATGGATTTATTCAATTCAATTTGAAGACAAAATTGAATTATTAGGAAAAATAAAAATAAATTTATTTGATGAAAATGGTTTTTTATTTCAAGGAAGACAAGTTTATACAATTGAAAATAAATTATTAAATATTGATAAAAATATTGATGAGAAAAAAGAAGAAAAAATTTTACATGATTTATCTGAATTAATTAATGATTATTATAATAAGGGTCATAAAGGACAAATTATAAAAAGAAATTTTTATGGTGAAAATTTAGATATTGCACCAGTTGAAATGATTTCAGATATTATTGTATTACCTTCTACTTTTGCAGATAAAGTTATAGAAAATAAAGAAAATGAATTTTCTACAGAAGATATTCTAAATATATTTTTTTATAAAGAAAATAATGTAATTGAAATTAAAAATGATTCAAGAATTGAATATGAAAATCAATTAAAAAATATATTAAAAAATTCAACGAATTCATTTATAGAAATAGAATTTTTAAAATTTAATAAAAAAATATTTTACGAAGAAACACCATTTAACAATAAAAAAGAAAAAGAAATAAAAAAAGATTGGATATATGATTCAATGATAAATAATGTAATAAATGATAAAATAATAGATGATCCAGTAAGAGAAAAAATATCAACATTATTAAAAATAAATAATAATATAGGAAAAGATGCTCAATGGACAAGTGAAGAAAAAGAAAGAATAGAAATATTAACAAGACAACCTGATTTCATTAAATTAGATTGTTCAGATTTAACTTTATTTTGGATTTATAGATATAAATTGTTAGAAATTAAACAAGAATATGCAATTACTAAAATATTAAATTCAGTTAAATGGGGTGATTTAAAAGATGAAAAAGAATTTATTCATAATATTTTATATAAATGGAAAAAAATAGAAATTAGTGATATATTATATATGTTAAGTAGAAATTTTTGTGTTAATCATTTTTATAAAAGTCCTTTTTATGTAAATAATAATTTTAAATCTTTAAATGATGTAAGAGAATTTGCACTTGGAAAATTAGAAAAAAAAGAAAATGAAGATTTACATTTTATTTTATTACAATTAGTTCAAGCTTTAAGATATGAAAATTTTGAAAAATCAAAATTACAAGTTTTTCTTATTAAAAAATGTTGTCAAAGTGAAGATTTAGCTACTTCATTATATTGGTTTTTAGAATGTGAATCTAAATATATAGGTAAAAACGAAAATACAGAAATAATAAATTTCTATAAAACAACTTTAGATATTTTTATTGAAGAATTAAAAAAAAATAAAGAAATATATAATTCAATAGAAAGTCAAATAATATTTAAAAAAATATTATTAGATATAGATTCTCAAATAAAAGATATTCAATTTTCAAGTGAAAAAGAAAAAAAAATAAAGGAATTATTAAATAAAAAGAAATATAAAGATAAATTTAAAAATAAATTATATTCTCTTCCTTTTAATCCAAAAATAAAAATAGTATCAATAAATCAAAATGAAACAAAAGTATTTTCAAGTGCAACGACTCCTGTAAAATATTCTTTAAAAATATCTCAAGAAACTCAAAAATATAATAAAGAAAAAGAAGATAATTCTAAATATGAAATAATATTTAAATCAGGAGATGATTTAAGACAAGATCAATTAATTCTTCAAATAATATCATTTATGGATTCAATTCTAAAAAAATCTCATCATCAAAATTATGAATTTACAACATATAAAGTAATAGCAATGAGTAAAAATGATGGAATAGTAGAATTTGTACCAAATAGTAAAACAATACAAGATATTCAAAAATATGGTGATAATCCAATAAAGAAGTATTTAGAAAAAGAAAAGAATAAAAATGTTGATTTAGATAATAAATTACATAATTTTTTATATAGTTGTGTTGCTTATTGTGTTGTTACATATATATTAGGAATCGGAGATAGACATTTAGAAAATTTAATGGTTAAAAATGATGGAAAAATGTTTCATATTGATTTTGGTTTTATTTTAGGTAATGATCCTAAATTTTATCCTCCACCTTTTAAAATTTGCTCTGAAATGATTCAATGTATTAAATGTATTGGTGAAAAAGATAAAAAAAATTATTATGATATATTTAAAAATTTGTGTATTAATGTTTATTTAGTTTTAAGAAATAATGCAAGATTAATTGTTAATATGTTTTATTTAATGATTGATAGTGGTATTGAACAAATTAATAATGAAGAAAGTTTAAATAAGTTACATGATAAATTTGTTAATGAATTAAGTACTGAAGAAGCAAGAAATTCTTTTCTTTCAAAATTAGATGAAAGTGTTAATGCTCTGTTTCCTTATTTAAACGATAAATTTCATGCTTTTTATCAATATTGGAAGAAAAAATAAGAAAAATATAAAAAAATGATTTTAAATATTTATAATTATAAATTAAAAGAAATAAAAATAAATTTCATAATATTAATTAAAGCTAAATATTAGTTATTAAAAAATATTTAAGTTATCTTCAAATAATTAATTTCATATATTTACTTTAAATTAGTGTTCAAATATTACAATTTGAAAGGTGATTTATGATAATAATTTAACTAATAAAGATGTTAAAAGATTAATAAAAAAAGATAAAAATGATTCAATCATTAAAAAATATCTCAATAAAAGTTTCAAATATAAAGAATAAATAATTTATAAATGATTAATAATTATACATTTTATTTAAATAATATAATATTTACAAACAATTTTTGTGACTCTAAAAATCTATCTTTTAAGTATTATTTAGATTACTTACACTAACATTGAAAAACCCAGTAGAAAAAAAATTATTAAATTGAATGAAATTAGGAAAGAAAGGATTTTTAATATTTTCATTTTTATTTTTATTCAAAACTTCATAATTTTCAAAAGTTTTAACAGTATAATTTCTAAAAGTATATAAAGAAAATAGAATACAAACAATAAATATAATAAATAAAGAAACACTAATTGAAATAATTAGAAATAATTTTTTAGTTTCTTTTTTAACTTTATCATTATCAAGAGCATAATGATAAAAGCATAAAATAAAAAAACCAATAATAAAAACCATTCCAATAAAAAAGCAAAAAATATAAAGAATAAATTTTCTAATTGCAACTTTGTTAATTTTTTTATCTTGAAAAAATCTAATATGATATTTAAAATTGCATATTTCACATTTAGAAAATTCTGGTTTAATAAAAGAAATTTTAATCCAATTTTTTAAACAAGTTTGATGAACATATTTAATTGAACCTTCACATAAACAAGGAGAAATTAAAGGATTATTTTTTTCTCCTTTTTCAAAACAAATTCTACATATTTTAATTTCTTTTGTTTCAAATAATTTTGAATCATTCATTATCTTTAATATTGATAAATTATTCTTTGATAAAAATGAACTTTTTCCTGATAACATTGAACTTGTTCTTGATTTTAAATGTTCATCATTTATGTTTGATAAATTTAAATTTCTTGATCTTGATATAAAGAAATTATTCTTTAAAGGAAAAGATGATATTTTCTTTTTTTTCATTTTGTTCATTTCAAGATGTTTAAATTATTAAAAACTAAAAATTATTTAGAAAATTTAATAAATTATTATATAAAATATTGTTCATCATAAACTTTCATAATCATATTTCTTTTTATAAATTAAATAATAAATCTATTATTCTCATTTAATTATTAAAAAGATATATATAAAGAGGATTATCACTATTTAGTATCATAAAAAGTTTTCAAATAAATTTCTATTAAATAATTTTTCATTTTTTTTATTCAAACTTAATTGAATGATTGTTGAATTTTTTTATTTTTGAAGATAATTGTTCTTTTTTGTATAACATTTTTAATTTATTTTTCCAAGATATATGAAAATATATATTAGTAATTGAAAAGAAAAAAAATTAATAAAAAGAAAATTACAATTTTCCATAAATAACTCTTTTAATTATTAAAAAAAATAAAAAAAATTGAAATAAAAAAAAAAAACAAATTAAAAAAGAAAAAATTAATCCTTTCTAATCCCAATATATCATTTATAAAAACTTTTAAAACTAAGAAAAAAAAATTTTAAAAAAAAATAAACAAATAAACCTCAACAACAAGAAACTTCCTTTTCTTTCCTGACTTCATAACTTTTTTCTCCATTTGTAATATTTCCATTATTGAGCATAATTTTTCCACTTTTATAATTAATAGTATTTTTATTATTATTTTCATCTTCAATTTCCTTACTTTTAATAACCATTTCCTTACTTAATTTTTCAAAAATTAATTCAATATTAATTCCATTTTTAGCAGAGACTTCCAAATAAGAAACATTTTCATTTTTAGCAAAAGTCATTGCATCATCATTAGAAACCTTTCTTTCTAAATCAGCTTTATTTCCAACAACAATAATAGAACAATATTTAGGTGCATTATTCCTTATTTCTTTTAACCAATTATTTAATGAATCAAAAGTTTTTTTATCATTTAAATCATATAATAATATTACTCCATTAGCATCTTTATAATATTGTCTTGTTATACTTTTAAATTTTTCTTCTCCACATGTATCCCAAATTTTTAATTCTGAACTTGTATAAGGATCTAATAATATTGATTTTATTTTAAATTCTACTCCTACTGTACATTTATATGTTGATGAAAATTGCTTTCCTATAAATCTATTTAATATTGATGTCTTCCCCACACAAGAATTTCCCAAGAGAATTACTTTAAATTTATAAATTGTTCTTTCTATTGATACATCTCTTTGCATTGATGAATATTTGGAATCGTCTAAATAAGAATTGTTTTTGTTGTTTGTATTAGATGAGGAACTTAAGTTATTTTGGTTTGTTATATAAGACATTTATTTATTTTTTTTAATAATTATCATAAAAAAAATCAATTGAAATAATACTAATAATTACCAATAAAATTTTTTAAAAATATTAATATTTATTAATTATTAAAAAAATAGGTGTAAAAAGAATATTGGTTTACTAAAAAATCTCCTCAAAAATATAACAATGAAATTTGAGAATATTAATAAAAAATTGATTTAAGTGAAGATTTTTTTTCATTTTATTATAATATTTTTCATTGGTTAAGATTTTAAGAAATATTTCCTAAAAATTTATTATTTCAAATCAAATATTAGAATCTATATCATTATTTTTTTTTGCTATATGAATATTGTAATATAAAATTAATTTCATTAATTTATTAATACTTTAAATAATATTTTTAAAATTGAAAATTATTAATTAATTTTTCATATTTATTAATTAATTTAAAATTTAAAATTTATGAAATGTTGAATTTTCAAAAACATTTTAAATTTTAATTCAATAATAATTCCATAAAAAAAAACTAATTCGAATAAAAACTTATTATTTTAAAATCCTTTTATTATAAATAAACCATATCAAATTTCTTTGAATTAAAAGACAAAAAAATCAAATTTAATCATAACTAAAATTATCAATTTAAATTTAAAAAATACAAATTATATAAATTCAAAGAAAAAGAAATATTTAATTTAATAAAATCACTTCAAATTTCAGACACTTTTAAAAATGAAAACATTATTTTTATCTAATTCATACGCAATTTTCAAAGCAAATAAAGAAAAAATTTCAAACAATAAAAAACAAAAAAGTGAAAGTTTAAATTCAACTTCAACAAATGAAAATGATTCTTTTGAAAAAAAAGAAGAATCAATTAAAAATAATTTATTAATAAATCATCCTCAATTTAAAAATTTATCTCCTTCAAATTTAAATTCAATGTTTAAACAAATTATGTTTCAAGAATCTGAGAAAATAAAACCTATATTAAAAAAAGATGATTTTAAAAATCAAAATGATATTAATGAAATTCATAGAGCAATTCTTATTGATTGGTTAATTAATGTTCATTTATATTTAAAATTAAGTGATGAATGTTTATTTTTAACAATAAGAATAATAGATCAATTTTTAGGAAACATAAAAAATTTTGAAAAAAAAAATTTAGAATTATTAGGTATTTGTTCTTTATTTATTTCTTCAAAATTTTTTGAATCTATTCATATTAAAATAGAAGATTTATTAACTTTATGTGAAAATGCTTATTCTAAAAATGAGATTATTTCCTTTGAAAGATATCTTTATTCTCAAATTAATTATGAAATTGAACAAGATTCAATCATTAATCTTTTTGATATGTTATGTTTAATTTTCAATTTTAATTTAATTGAATATAATTTAGGAAAATTTTTCCTTGAATTAACTTTATTAGATATTCAATTTTATGAATATCAAAGAACTGTAATTGCTTTAGCTGCTACTTATCTTGTTATGAAAGTTAATATTCAAAGACATAAAAACTATAAAAATTGCTTTTTATATTTACAAAATCAAAAATATGATGAAATTATTCTTAAAAATTGTTCTAAACGAATTTTAAAATTGTGGAAAGATGTTAAGAAATATAAGAAATATAACAGTTCCCTTCAAAAATTTAATTTGATTAATAATCAAAGTCAAGAAAATGAAGAAGAAGTTGAAATGCTATTTTAATTTTCAAATTTCTTTTTTTTTGTCTTATTTATTGTAAATAGATTATTTAAATAATATAATTTAATATATGAATATAAATAAATTTAAATTTAAAATATTTAATTTTCCTTTTTATTTATTATTATTATTCATTTTGTTTCTTTTATTGAGAATAATTAATTTTATTTATTATTTAGTTAAATTAACTTTAATGTTAGAAATACCTAAATCTACTTGTTTTATGTGTGATTTAGTTTTTAATTCAAATGATAATATTCCAAAAGTATTACCTTGTGGACATACATTTTGTGATAAATGTATTGAAAAAGAATACAAAAAAAAAAACCATTTTCTTTGTAAATTTTGTGATAAAAAAATTTATACTCACTATTCAGAATATTTAATTAATGAATATATATTAACATTAGAAAAAAAAATAACTGCACCTAGAGATTTATGCCAAGTTAAAATATATTTTTCTAATAAATTAAAAGAAGTTAAACAAATAAATTATTATTTAATTAAAAATGAATATGAAGATTTATTACATCCAAAACCAAAACCAAAAATTCAAAAAAGTAAATCAGAAAAAATTAAAGAAACTCAAAATGAATCTATAAATCAATATAAAACAAGTGTTTCTTTTTCTAATTCAAAAAATAAAACAAATGATACTTCTTTTGTTAAAAAAAATAGTATGGGTAAATATAATAATATAAAGCCTCCAAAAAAGAAAAAAAGTGAATATTTTATTAAACCTAAAAATCAAGAATTTTCTTTATTATTTAATTATTTTGAAGTTATGAAATATATAATTAAATATAGTGATAAATATAGAAATGTAGGTACTTTTGGAAAGATAATTAAAATAATATATCAATATTTATCTACTACTCTCATTTTAATTTTAAACTATTTTCTTTTAAAAGATTATGAATTTAGTCTTTTTTATATGTTTATAAGTATTTTATATATTAATGAGAATAATATTTATGATATTGTTTTAAAATTAAAAATGTATAGTGCAATGGTTTTTTTATTGTTATTTGAAGATTTTATTTATAAAATTGGATTATATTATTTAAATAACTTTACAATATTTTATAATATTCTAATTGGAATTAGAACAATATATACTATTTTTGTTCTAGGAAATGAATTAACGTTAAATGCAATACTAAGTAGAATTTTATGGACAATGAGTTTAGGAAATCTTTTAATTAAATAAAATTTATGAATGTTATTTAAATGATATAATTTTTTTTAACTTATAATATATAATAAATTGATTAATTATTTTAAATACTAAAAATAAAAAAATATTTTAAATAAATTCAATAATCAGTTATTTTTTTCAAAATAGCTATAAATAGTTTAAATTCATAGTTTTCAATTTTCATAATAACTTAACTAATGAAAATTTAGAATTTTAGTGAAAAAAGAAAAAGTCATTTAAAATTATGAAATTAAGGACAATAATTTAAGAATAAAAAATATATGAAAAATGTAATATAATAAACAAGAAAATAATAGTTTTATTGTAAATATATATCAAAATTTCCAAAATAACTATTATTAATTGTATAAAAAACAAACTTATTAAATAAATAGGTTAATGAATATAATTATATATATAAATTTGAGTTTAAATAAAAAAAAAATAAAAATTATATAATAAATTTCATTATATTTTAACTAGAATTAACTTGAATATTAATATTATCACTATTAGGTGAAGTAGTATTAATTTGTGTTTCACCTGTAAAATTTTTCAAATAAGAATTATGATATCTATCTGAATCAAGAAAAGTATTACAAACATTAGAATCATACATTTTATTAGTATTATTTGGAATTGTAGTTAAATGCATATTTATCATATTATTATTTTCATCATTTAAAAAACTTTCAGTATTAATAATATTATCGTTTGAATTTATCATATTTTCTAAAGTATCTTTGTAATTATTTTTTTCTTTATTTAAAATATCATATTGTTTACCTAAAGAATTTAAGTCATTTGCAGTTTGATTTAATTGATTATCAATAAACATATTTTCCCTATTTAATTTCTTGACCATATTAGTTAAATTAGTATTTTGATCTTGTAAATCATTTAATTCATTATTTAAACAATCAATTTTTTCATTTTGTTTATTATATTTCCTAACTAAATTACTATGGTTTTCTCTAACTTTATAATTATTATTTAATAAATGATGAAATTTACTTTCATTTTCATCAATATATTTATTAGCTTTACTAACAGTATCAGCATAATCATAAATTTGATTTTTAAGAGAAATATTTTTATCATCAAGTAATCTATTTGCTTCTTCTAAATCAGAAATTTGTTTATACCAATCAAAATTTTCAACTGAAGATTCAGTTAAAAAATTTTTTATAATTTTTAATTTATCCATTGGAGAAAGATTAAATTTTGAATATAATATATCACAAGAATTAATAAAATGATTATAATGTTCTGAATAATAAATTTTTTCATTTTCTTCAGAAAAAGCAATTTTTCTTAATTGCTGAATATAAGATATTATTATATCTGAACATTCTTCAATTAATTTTTTTTGATTATTTAATGCTGTTGTTAAAGATTCTATTTGGAATTTATTTATATCATGATTATCTTTTAATTTTTTATATTCACAATTTTGTTCTCCTAATTTATCTTCAATTTTATTTTTTTCATAAATTATATTTCCTATTTTTTCTTCTAAATCTTTTATTTGTGAAAGTTGTTCATTTGCTTGATTACATAATTTTTTTTTACTTTCATTTCCTAATTGAATTATTTTTAATTTATCATATAATTCTTCTGATAATACTGAATTATCATCTTTTATTTTTGAAAAATTTTTATATAAATCTTTTAAATCATTTTCTAATTCATTATTTTTTGTTAATAATTCATTATTTGAATTTAATATTTTATTATTATTTGATAATAAATCATTTAATTTTATATTCATTTCATTTAATGATTTTTTTAATCTTTCTTCTTCTTTTGTTTTTTCTTTTATATCTTTATCATATTTTTCTTTCCAAAAAGGCAATTCTTTTTTTAAAGAATTATTTTCATTTTTTAATTTAATTAAAGTATCATTTAAATTTAAAAATTCAGAATTTTGTTTTTCATAATTTAAATTTGATTGTTCTAAATAAGATTTTAATCCTTCATTTTCAATTTTTATTTTTTCTTTTTCTTCTTCAATTTCTTTTACTTTATTTTTATATTCAGAAATATTTTTTAACATATCAGAATTTTCTTTTTCTGCATTTCTATATAAATTATCAATTTTATTTAATTGTTTAATTAAATCTTCATTTTTTTTATTTATAATTTCTAATTTAAAATCAGTTTCATTTTTATAATCATCATAATTTATTTTTAATTCATGATTTTCAGAATCTAATTCTAAATTTTTTTTTTCATTTTCAATTTGTCTTTGTTGAAATTCTATTAAATCTACTTCTTTATCATGAATTTTATTTTTTAATTCAGAATTTATTTCTTTTGATTTTGTTAATTTAGTTATTAAATTTGCTTTATCAATAAAATATTTTTTTTTATCTTTTTGAATTTCTATTTCTTTTTCATTTAATTTTTTATTTAAAGCTGATTTTTCTGCTTTTAATATTTCAATATTTCCTTTTATTTTATTTAATTTTTCTTCCAAATCTTTTTTTTCTCTTATTAATTTTTCAACATCATATTCTAATTTAATATTTAAATCTTTTATTTCATTATATTCTTTTTCTATATTTTTATAATTATCTAATTGCTTTTTTAAATCTGAAATTATTCTTCCATTATCTAAAATATCTTTTTCATATTTATTACATAAAATTTGTACTTCATTTAAATCATTTTTTAATTTTTGATTTTCTTGTTTTATAAACATTAAATTTTGTATATTTTGTTCTTTTTGAACATCATTTAAAAAATCTAAATTTTCTCCTTGATTTTTCAACTCACTTAATTTATCTTTTATTATTTTATTTGCATTTTGTAAATCTTGTTTTTCTTTTTTTATTGTATTTAATTCAATAGTAATATCTTCATTAATTGATTTTTGTTTGTTTAAATCATCATTTAATTTCTGAATCTCAGAAGATAATTTGGATAAATCAATAATATATTTTAAATTTTGAGTTGAAAAATTTAAACTCTCATTTAAAGATTTTGAAGTAATTAATGAACTTAAACCATTTTTTACTAAATTACTTTCTAAAGTTTCTTTTAAAACCTCAATGTAACTCCTTTGTTCATCATTTACAAAAGATAATTTTCTTATTGTATTAATTAAATCATTATAATTTTTTTCAGAAATTGTTCTGTTGTCTTCATTTTGTTCATTTGGATAATTTATTATTTGATTTGAATTATTATATTCATTATTATTTATATAATCTGAAGGATTCGATAATTGATTATAAGAATAAGTTTCTTCATCATTTAAATTATTTTCATATGAAGGATTTGATTCATTATATTTTAATTGTGGAATTATTTGTTTCGTTAAATATTTATTTAATGAATCACTGTTAATAATATTATTATTATAAAAATAAGGATTTTTTTTTCTTTCCATTATTGAAATTATTAAAACAAATAATAATTTTTTTATTTAAATTTATTTGATGTAATAATATATAAATAAAACTTATTTAATAAACAACATTTTATTATCAAAAGAAAGGTTAAATACAAAAAAAATACTATTTTTTTAATTTATTTTGATTGAATATAATAGAAAGAATATCTTTAACTTTTTCTCTAATTTCTGGAAGTTCACACATAATAAGTTCAAATAAATAATTAGTAATAATATCTTTATATTTCTTATCTTTATAAAACTCAAATTTTATTATTGAAGGAAAAATTGAATTTTCAACAAAAGGAGCTAATTCTAAAACATTTTTTTCTTTTTCATTGGTTATTTCTTCATTAATTGATTGATCATTTAAATTTTTTACAAAATCAAAATAATCTTGATTTCTTTCAACAAACCAATGTAAAATTTTAGATGATCCTTCCATAATTTTTTGAAAACAAAATTGTTTATTTTCATTTGAAGAATCTTCATTATTTAATTTATTTAATATATCAAAATATATTATTATTGCTTTTAATTGTTTAAATAATCCTTTTGTGACTTTTAAATTATCTTTTTGACTGATTAACATTCTTAATTTTATTTTACAATTAAAATGATATGAAACTTTTATGCTTTCATCTAAACATTCTAATATTAGAATAATATTTTCTTTAGAAATTAAAGGTAAATATTTATCTTTTAATTCTTCAATTATTGAAATTATTGATGCTTGAATATAAGAATAAACTGACATTCTAGTAATAATTGAATTATATTTTTCTTGATAATTTGGATCTTCAATTTTATTTTCATCTAAAGTAAAAAAATCATTTTGAAGAGATTTATGAATTAAAGAAGTATTTAATTTTATTATAGAATCTAAATAATTAATATCATTCATTCTATTACTTCCAATCATAAATCTTAAACATTCTAATCCAGAATAACAAACTGAGCTTTTTTCTTCAAGAATTACTTTCGATAATGTTAATAAAAAATTATTAAAATAATTTTTATTATATTCAAAATAATCATCAAATAAACTTGCAGTCTTTACTTCAACATCAGATAATATTTGAGGAAATTTACTTTCTTCTATTTCTTCATCTTTCATTTTCATTGATTTTTTTTCTAAATCTTCAATTATTGGAATCAAAAGTTTTATAATAAGGAAATTCCAAAAATCCTCATAATCTTTTATTCCATTTATATTTTTTAAACCATAATCTAAAGTTTTAAACATATTATTTAAACCTAAATTCCTTATTTCTTCATTATTATTTGTTATAAATATAGAAAATGAAGAAAGTAAAATTTGAAAATGTTCTTTTTTTTGAATTTTATTTTTAAAAATTTCTAAAATTTTATTTACTTCTTTAGGTCTGATAGAAGAATATTTCCCGATACATTGAAGAAAATTTGGTAAAATTTCAACAATATCATTAAAATGATTTTTTGAAATATCATATAAAGTGTCAAAAGTTTGTTTAATCATTTCATTCTTATTATCATTTATATTATTATTACTGTCATTAATATTATTATTATTATTACTATCATTATTATTATTATTATATTTGTTTTTATTGTCATTGATATTATTTTCATTAGCAATACTAGAAAAAATATTTAAAATAATAATCCATCCTGATTTAATACACTGGCTTAAATTTCCAACAATATTATTCAAACAAACAATAATATATTCTTTAATACTATCATTATTACTTTTTTCCCAAATTTCTTGAAAAGGTTTTAAAAATTCAGTTTGAAAATGAAATTCACTATTTTCTTCTTTAGGTAAGTATATCATAGCTAATTGCCTAATACTATTAATAGAAGTAATAGAATTATCAGTATTATTTTCTAAAGCTACTTCAGTTAAGAAATTGCCAATTAAATTCCATATATTTCTCCAAATATATCTATTTCTTTTTACATTTGCTTCAGCTACTTCAACGACTTTTTGTAAAAAAAATATTTTAGTAACATGACCATTCTTAAATTGTTTTTTAGCTATTTCGCATAAAGATTGAACAAAATCCATAATTGAAATTTGGTCAAAATTTTTTGTCCTTGGAAATATTCTTTCATAATCATTACTTGGTATTGATTTTGTAATTAATTTCATATTTTCTTTTTCAATTTGAAGTTGTTCTTCAAAATTTGGATTATTTTTTTTCTTTTCACTTAAATTTTTAAATATTTCTTCTTTTTCTAATTTAGAGCCAATAACACTTAAATGATAAAAATATATTTTATTAATAATATCTAAAATAATATTCCAAGTATATTTACAATATCTACAATCTGAACTTGCTAAATGTAAAATTTGTTTAATACATAAAATATTTTTTTCTTCAATTTGTTTAATATAAAATATATTAGTTAAATTACTGAAAGAAGTCATTAAAGTAATTTTTTGTTGAGAATCTAAATCCATTATTCCAAATATTTTTATACAATTACTTAAACCATAAATACATGGAGTATATAAATTTGGATTATCTGAAGCTTCAATTATTACTCCATACATTACTAATAATGGAGTCCATATATTTTCCATAAAAGATTCTAAAAATTCTTCTTTATCTAAAACTTTAAAATATGGCTTTTCATTATTTTGTTTTAATTTCATATTTATTTCATTTATTATTCTTTGTCTTTCTTTTTTATAATTTTCTTCCTTTTTATTATTTTTTAATTTATCTTTAGCTTCATCTAATTCAGGAAGTGAAATAGGTTCATTTAATATATCATTATATATATCTTTTAAAGTTTCATTATCTAAAGGTTTATTATTTTGATCATTAACAAATTTAGTAAAAGATTCTAAAGACATTTTTTCTTTAATATTTGGATTATGTAATTCAGTTTGTAAAATCATTATTGCATAAGTTAAATAAAATGTAGCATCAGCACTTTCATATATATTATTATTGTCATTATAATATTTTGCACTGAAATTTTGTAATATTCTATCTATTTTTTGTCCTTCTCCAGGTAATTGAAAAGCTGATAAAAAAAATCTTATTGCTGAAACTATTTTCATTCCTTTAAAATTAAAACTTTCTGCAAAATATTTTAAAGTTTTTAAAGATAAATCATTTTTTTCTCCTAAAAATTCCCCTATTTTTTGCTTATTTAAATTAGGATTATTTCTTAAAAAATCACTGATTGAAATAGCTTCTTGTTCAATAGTAGATGAATTAATATATTGATGTTTTTTTAAATAATTTATTCCTCTTTTTGGTTTTAAATTAAATTCTTTTGCAGCTTCTTCTAATTGAAATTTTTTCCTTAAATTTAAATCTATTTTTTCTTTTGTTAAAAAATCATTTTGAGAAGTCATAATTGAATTTGTTTCTGTTGTTGTTCCAAAATCTTCTATTTTTTCTCCTTCTTCTTCTCCATTATCATTTAATATATTTTTATCTCTTTTTGATAAATGTTCTTCACAATAATTACTTATTGATTCTATTACATTAGTTAATATTTTTAATGATAAACTGATTAATTCGAAATTTTCTGATTCTGAATATGAATTTGGTATTTTCATATATTTACCTTGAACTATATATGTTAATGCTGTTATTATTCTATTTACTAGTAATTTTTCATCCTCTTCACAATCATAATTTGCATATAATTCTATAAAATATATTCCTTCTCTTTTTGAAAAATTTTCTAAAATTATTTTTTTTTGTTGATAATAGGAATTTTCACTTTCTAATATTTTTAAAAATACATTTTGATTAAAAATTCCTATTTGATTTTTTAAATATTCTCTGAAATATGTCCATAATAAGAAAAAGAGATTTACACTTAATTCAAATATATCCATATATTCACTTAAACATGTTTTAAATAATCCTTCTGATAAATTATCTCTTATAATTTGAATAAATTTCTTATTATTAATTAAAGAAGGATTAAAATTCATAATAATTGAAATGATTAATTCTAAAGACAATTTTTTTAATTTTAAATTATAACTTTCATTGGATAAAATACTGGATAAAAATTTAAATATTTCAATACAATTTTCATTATATAAAAGTCCTTTTTGAAAGTTAAAAATTGTTTCATCTTCATTATTTAATATTTCTTTACATTTAAAGGAACAAAGAGGAACTTTCCTATCTTTACAATAATAATTTGCTTTTTTTCTACAAATATAACACCAACCAAAATATCCACTTTCATTATTATATTCATTATATATTTTTAAATTTGATAATTTTCTATATAAAGGAAGAGTAAAATCATTTTCATTTTTTGGAATTAATGAATTTACTTTATAATTATTATATATTGTTAAAGTTCCTTTTGCATCTTCTAAACAAATTGAATCTACCATTTGTTTTAATATTCTACTGATTAATATATCTAAAGGATTATTTTTCAAATTATTTGATATAAAATTTATATTTCCTAAATTTTTATATATTTTATACATAAAATCGTTAAATGGTAAATCAAAACTAAAATTCGTATCTTTTCTTTCTAATGGAAGAATTATATTATATTTATTATATGATGAACTCATTTCTGTGTAATATTCATTAATTAATATTCTTATTTTTTCTTCAATTTCTTTATTTTGGTTATTTCTTGTTTTAGAATATAAATTGAAATAATATTTTAATATTTTGATTAAATTTTCTTTTACTAAAATGATTTTTTTATTTAATATTATTTCATGGAAAACTTCTAAAGTTTTAAACCAAATTTCTTCATCACTATAATTTTCAAGATTTAAAAAACTATCAATCATTAAATCTAAAATTCTTCTATTTCCATTATTTTTAGTTTCTAAATCTGATTGAATATCATTTTCTTTTGTTTCACCAAGTAAAAAATTATTAGAAATTAAAAATTTTAAATCATCTAATACCGAATATGCTATTTTATAATTTTCATATTCTAAGGATTTTGCAATTATTGGAAAATATTTATCAGCATTTAAATTAGATTTATTTTCATTTTCTAATATTGTTCTAAATTCTTTAATATTATTTTTAATTTTTTGAAAATGGACATTTTTTTTGCTTAGATAATAATCAATTTGATTAAAAATTTGATTTAAATGAAGTATATATATTTTATAGTTATTTTCATTAACTTTACTTAGATCTGTTGACATTTATAATAAAACAAAAAATAATTAATAAAATTCAAAAATTTAAAAATTAAAAATATTAATAAATTAAAAAAATAAAAGTCAATCAAAACATTAATATTCGTAATTATATAAGAGAAATAAAAATTAGATTTTTTATGAAAATTTATTTTTTTTTTCTAATAATTTATAATTTAAAAAAGAACTTTTAAAACAAATTTTTTCATGTTTTATTAAATAATTTATTCATATTCTTTTCAAAAATTTGTTTTAATGATTAAAAGAAAATATTTAATTTAATCAATAATTTATTTGAAAAATTATTTTTTATTAATTTATCAATAAAAAATTAAATATACGAATAAAAATACTATAAGATTAATAATTTCAATTTTTATCATAATTATTATATTATAGTAAAAACCTATATTTTATATAATGATATCTTTTAATGAAATTTCTAAATTTTTAGAAATTATTTTTTCTATTTTTAAATTATTTTTTATAATTAACATCATTAATTAAAATCATTAATGGAGAGAAACCAAGATAAAGAAGGTAACTTTTCCATTCTAGATTATAAGTTAATCAATTCTATTTTAGGAATAAATATTAAAATATTTTTGACTAATCAAAAGATAAAAAACACAAAAGAAAATGAAATTTATTTATTTAAAATGAAAAATAATGTAGAAAGGAAATATAAAAATTTTACAAATTCAATAACAAAATATGTTAATGATAAAAAAGATTTAAAGTTAGAAGAAGATACAAAGATATTCCAAGAAAAGATAATTTGTTTCAATAATATATCAACTCAAAAATATAATAAAACATATAATAGATATATAAAAAGAGATAAACAATTTTCTTTTATAGGGAAAGTAAAAAAAATAATAAAAATTCAAAGTGTATATCGTTCATATTCTTTGAGAAAAAAATTTTTTCGAAAAATGAAAGAAAAATTAAAAAAAAAATGTATTTCTTCAATAATAAAAATCCAAACATTTATAAGACAAAAACTTTCATTAAAACATGCCAAAATATCAATGATAAATAATGTAATATTACGTAATTTTCAACAGAAAGAAAACACAATCGAAAACTTATTTACTATATATTATAATATAATTAAATTTAAAGATTATTTCTTAACTTATGATTTAATAAGAAGAAGATGGGAAAATGCAAGAAAAATTCAGAGTATATTTCGTGGAAATAAAATATATAAAATAATGAAAAATTTAATAACAAAAATGAAAACATTATATACAATAACATATCCTTATTATGCTCATGAAGTAGAAATTAAAGTACATGTTTTAATGAATAAAACATTAGGAAAATTTGGGGAATTAAAATTTTCAATAAGAACATATAAATTCGAATATAATTCTATTTTAAAAATATTTTTATTATTTATAGAACCAAAAGAATTAGAACCTGGTAAATATAGATGTCAATTAATTGTAGATAATATTATAACTTGTGATGGAAGATATCCTCATATTGAATTTAGTGATGGTAAATTTTATAATTTGATTAATTTCAGAATTAATAATGATTTAAATGTTAATATAGACGAAATTGAACAAGAAAGTCCTAGTGATGATATTGAAATTACTAATCAAAGTATAAATAATGGAAAAAATAAAATTGAGATTAGAGATGATTTTTCTTCTTATGAAGATCTCAAAACTAATCTTGAAAGTAATGTTTGTACTTCAAGAATGGAATATGTTCAAAAAAAATCCTTAACTGATTTAATTGATTTTGATTAATTTTATAAATATTTTATTAGTTCGTTTAATTTATGAATGCAATTTAAACTATTTTATGTATTTAAAAAAATAATGTTTTACTTATTTTTAAAATAAAAAAGAAAGGTGGAAAATAAAAAAATTAATATGTTTATTTAACTTTAAGTTATTGGATAAAAACCATATAAATTTATTTTGATAATTTAAATATAGAAAAAAAAAATTAAAATATTAACAATTGTTCCTATTAAAAATAATTATTTTCTTCTATATGTTTCTCCTCATAAAATTCTTTATATTATTTAGAGATTTTTTTCCTTTTTAAATGATAAATAAAAAATCTTCTATAAATAGGAAATTAATAAATTACTTTTTTGGAATAACATATTAAAGAAATAATGAAAAGATTTATTTATTAATATATCAAATCCCTTTTATTTGTTCTTTAATCTCTATTTTTATATCTAAATAATCTAAAAAACCTTAATTTATTTTTGAATTTAGAAAAAAATAATTTAATGTCATAAAAGAAAATAAGATTTTTACTTAATTTTTATATACTTAACACTCTTTTTATTAATTTTATATTATATAAATATTAAATTTGATTTAATTATTGATTTTCTTTTTCTTCAAAGAATTTTTGTGAAACTATATTTTTACCTTCTTCTTCTTCTCTATAAGTACTTCTTTTTCTATAACTTCTTTCCCCAAGAAAATTAATTTCATTAAATTTTTCAGTTTTAGAAACTTTACTTTTTCTTTCAAATTTATTAGAAAAATTTGTATGAGTAACACTATCTAAAATATCAATACATTCATTAATATCACTAATAAAATATTTAGCTTTAGAAGGTTTTTTCCCAATAGTAGCAGTAATAACTTTAATATTATTATTAAAATTGGGAAAATATTTTTCTGCAGAATTAAAGTAAGAAAACATTTCTTCATCTGTATTATCATCCCCAAAAGCGACAATTAAATCAATATTTCTTTTTTTAAATTCATTTTGAATTATTTTAGCAACAAAAGCACCTTTATTAACGTCTTTAGGTTTAATTTCTAAAGTTCCATTGTAATTTTCAATATCTAATTTATTATTAAAAATACTCATTAAATGAGTTTTAATTTCATCAGCTTGTATAGGACCAAAATCAGAATCACTTTGTTTATAATTCCATATAATTGAAGATTTTTTTTCTATATAAAAACTACCTTCTGTTTTTTCTGTAAATTCTTTTATTATTTTTATTACTGTATCTTTCCAACTCCAATCTTGTATTTCTACTATTTCATTATAAATATTATCATTTGGATATTTATAATAAAATCCATTTTCTCCACATAAACCTAAATTTTTTAATTTTGAAAAAAAATGTGTTATAAAATCTGTTTCATATTTTGATAATATAAATATTAAATTATTTTCATCTTGAGATAAATTATCTAATATTTTTAATAAACCTTTATTTGGAGATAATCTATTTTTTTTTGAAGGAGAATTTTTTATTGATGTTGTTTCATCACAAATTGATTCATCTAATTCTTGAAGAGTATTTTCATAATCTAAGAAAAAAACTCTATTTTTTGATCTACTATAATATTTAGAAACTTTTGAAGAAGAAAGTGAATTAAAAGTATCATTTAATTTCATTATTCCCATATTTAAACCTAATCCTACTTTAATTTTATTTGTTGAATCATTAAATTTTATTCTTTTAATATCATATACAAAGTTTGTTACCCATTTTATTACACTTTGATTTTTTATAAAATTATAATCCTTTTCATATTTGTTTTTAGAAGGTTCCCAAGTATAAATTAATTTTAATTTTTCAGAAATAAAATTAGCATCAAAAGCATTTGCTTTTATTATACTTGGAATTGAACTAGTTGAAGTAATATTTTCTGATAATATTAAACCATATCTTTGATCTTCTTTTTTCATTGCTAAAAATTCATTTGCATAAATTCCTTGACCTTCAAAATATTGTGGATATAATAATACATTACATTTTTTAAATAAAGCTAATCTTTTATAAATATCTAAATTTATGAAATATTCTACTTTTATTATATTATCATTTTTATATTTTTCCTTTAATTGTTTTATTGTATCTTCAACGTAATTTCTTGTAAATTTATCACTTGAATTGTCTCTTTCATAATATTTAATCCAAATAATAAAAGTTGTTTTTGGAATTAATTCTTGATTTTTTTCAAAAAAAGTATCAATAACTCTTAATTTCATTCCCAAAGCTCTAACAGCACATAAATTATCAAAACAAATGATATTAAAATTATCTTTTGAAAGATATTCATATTCTTTTTCATATTTTTGACATTCTTCACTATTACTTAATTCTAATAAGAAATCAGGTTCAATTTGTCCTTGCATAATATTAAATAAAATAGTTCTTCCTAAATAATTTAAACTAATAAACCCTTTTTTTTGAATTTCAACAAAAAGACCAAAAAATCTTCTTAAAACAGTCATAAAATTTCTAGCATTAGAATAAAAATAAAATCCAATAACATCACATAATAAAATACTTTTAATAATTTCTTGATATCTTGGAAAAGCTTTTACAACATCAGAAGCAGGAAAAGGAGAATGAATATAAATTCCAATAGAAGCATTATTATTTCTTTGCATAATAATATTTGGAACTAATGCTAATGTAATATCATTTAATATAATTAAATCATTATTTTCTCTTGAAGCACCTGATATTGCTTCTGCATATTTAAAATTTACTTCATAATAATATTGAAAGTATTTTTCACATTCACTTAAATATTCATTTTTATAATCAAACATTGAACTTATAAATATTGGAAACATTATTTGATTTAAATATATTAAATGTCCTTCCCAATGTTCTTTTTTAGGATGAATCATATAATAATCATTTTTTTCTAATAAATCTTCAATTTCATCTAATTGTTCTTCAGAAAAATCAAAATAATTTCTTAACATTCCAACCCAATAAATGTTTATTTTTATTTTCTTATTCATTTTTAAATGATTTATCATTGCAAAAACAGAAGAATATTCTTTCACAATAATTTCAAATTTATCATTTTTTTTTTCAACAATAATAGGAAGATAATTAGTTACAATAATAATTCTCTCTGAATTTTGTAATTTTTTATTTATTTGAAATTCAATATTATTATTCATTAAATCAGAAACCATTTTATTATTTTCATAAGATATTAAATCAAAAGGTCCTAAAGAAGAAGCAACAGCAGAAGAAGAATCAATTGAAATTTTTCTTCTTTCAAATTTAAATTTCAAATCTTTCATATCATTATTTTCAATATTTAAATTTAATTGTAATTCATTTTGTTCATCATCATTTTTTTTATCTAATTTCTTAGTTTTTAAATAATTAATATCTCCTTGTTTATTTATAATCAAAAAATTTCCAGTTTGTTTCATTGTTAAAATTCTTTTTGAATTATTTGGTAATTGTTCAAATTCTTTTTCTCCATTTTCATTAAAAATAACATATTTATATTCTATTGTCATTCCAATTGGACAAATTAAATCTATTGTACTTTCCCATAATGGAAATAGATTTTCATTTGTTTCCATTTTTATTGATTTTTCTATGTCCCAATTTCCTAATTCTTCTAAATTTCCACATATTCTTAATTGTTGACCATATGTTGTTTGATATGAACATTGAAATTTTAATGTTGCCACATTTGATTTTAATGTTTCTTCTAAATCTGAAGAACTTGTTTTTTTAAAGTCAGATGTCATTTTTTTTTATTATAATTATTTTTTTTTTTATTTATTTTTCTAATAAATTTTTCAAATTTTTTTTTTGAAATTCCATATTTTTTAAAATATTATTGACAAGTTTTATTTGTTTTATAAGCAATTTATTAAACAGTTTCAAAAAATGGAAGTCAAAGGTAGACATTAAAAATAGAATAGATATTTATTCATTTTTTAAATCTTATAAAAAATAATGAAAAATTTTTAATTACATAAAGTACCTTTTTTAGATTATTAATAATTCAACAGAATTTCCCTATTAATTAACAATTAAAAAAAATTTCAGTTTTTTCAATGAAATCTTCATTTTGAAATAAATCAATAGGGATAAAAAATACCTTACATTTTCATTCAATAATTATAATATGAATTATATTAAACAACATTATAATTGTTTAAAATAAAAAACGTTTTTAAATAATAAAATAAAAAATTAACAACATCAAAAAGTAAAAATTAAAGATAAAACTAATTAAAAAAACTAAGATTTCTTAAATCTAATTTGAAAACCTTAAAAAAATTTCATTTCATTTCAAAAACCATGAACAAAAAATTTTTTTTTTAAAAAACTTAAAAAAAAAAATCAAAAAAAAAAAAAACAAAAAAAATTCTTTTAATATAATAAACGTTTTTATTACAAAAAACAAAAAATAAAATAAAAAACAAAAAATCTAAACTCAAACAAAAACATGAAAACATTAAAAAACTTTAAGTAGCATATTTCTTTGTCCATTCTTTAGCAGTAGCTTCATATTTAGCTCTATCAGTTTTATAAATTTGTGCAATTTCTGGAACAAGAGGATCATCAGGATTAGCATCAGTTAAAAGACTTGAAATACTTAATAGAACTTTACTGATAGTTAAAGCAGGACTCCATTGATCTTTTAAAATATCTAAACAAATGGAACCATTTGAATTTATATTTGGATGATATATTCTTGTTTGAAAAGTACATTTTGGTGGTTTAAATGGATAATCTGTTGGAAAGTGAATATTTAAAAAAAATACTCCTCCTTGATATGGTGAATCACTTGGTCCCATTATTGTCGCTTGCCAATGAAATAAATCACCGTCGTTTATTGGACCTGCACTACAGTTTGCTGGAGGATCTTTGTTAAAGTCTACTAATTCTTTTTGAATTCTTTTTAATGCCATTTTTTTTATATACTTTTTTTATTTTTTAAAGGATTATATAATTTTCTTGATAATCTATTTTTTTTATTAATTTTTTTTTCAAAAAATGAGTTTTTTTTTAATTGTTTTTTCAAAGAAATTTGTTTTTTTTTTATTAGGTTTATTAAATTTTTTAAATATCTTTTTTTTTTTGAGAATTAAAGAGTTTTTAGTTGGAAGATTTATGTTATTGAAGTAAAGTATTCTTTTTTAAACTTTATTTTGTTTTTAAATGTCACTAAAATAAAAAAGATTTTACTATTTCAATTAAATATTTAAAGAGGAATAAACTATTTTTTTCTAAATTAATAACCTTGAGAATGAAAATAATTCTTAGGAAGAATTATCATATTTGAATATTTTCTTTTTTATTCATTTAAACATAAATTTTTATTTCTTCTTTTTTATTAAAAAATTTAAAAAAAAAAATAAAAGAAAAAATTCTAGAATGAAATTATTTAATTTATATATTTAAAATTAAAAATAATGGAAGATGAAACTCAAGAAATGTTTTTTAATAAATTTCAACATGATATAAATTGTTTATCAGATAGTGTAAAATATAACTTTATTTATTTTAAAGAATAGAGCAATTAGGAAAAGTGGTTTAGATAAATTAACAAAAGAACTTTTTAATACAAAACATAAAGAATATATAGAACAATTACTTTCTCAGAATTTAATGAATCCTTTAATAAAATGTTTAGAAGATCAAATAGAAAAACATAGAGAAACAACAATTAATTTATTTGAAAAATTACTTAAAGAAGTATCAGTAGATAAAGTATTAGTATCAATTTTAATAACATTTATAATTCAAAGAATGGATCATACTCCTTTTCCAGAAACATGTAAAAAAACAAATATATAATAAATTTATAGCTGAAGAATTAAGAATAAAACTTATAAAGTTAATGGGAGTAATTTTAGATAAATATAAAGAAGAATATAAATCTCATTTAAGCGATTTAGCAAAAATGATATCAATATTATTAAAAGATCCTTGTCCAGATATAAAAATAAAATTAAGTGAATTTATAACAAAAATATCAAAAGAATATAAACATGATATTGGAATTCATTCAAAAGGAATTGTAACTTCTCTTTGTTTAAATTTAAAACATCAACATAATAAAATAAGAAAAATAACAGAAAGTTCATTAGTTGATATATTATTATGTGATAATTCAGGAAATTATATAGATGATTGTATTCCTTATTTACATATTTTATCCAATGATAAAAATGCTGAAGTCAGAAAACAATTTTATCATTCTATTGCAAAGTTATTAGAAAATTTAAATATTGTTTATTTAAGAAAAAGTGAACCTGCTTTAGTTATGTTGTTATTAAATGGATTAAGTGATGATAAGGAAGATATTAGGAATATAACTCAAAATTTAATTGAAGAAGCTGGAAATAATAGAAGGAAATTAGCTTTTGAAACTGAGGAAGATTTAAGTAAAATTTTGGAATAATATTTACGTTTTTAAATAAATTATAATTTTTTTTTAATTTTATTTTTTCAATTTTATGTTTATTATCCTTTAGGGAATGAAATATTTAATGTAATTTTATTTATAAAATAAATCTTTGACTCATATATTTGATATTTTCATTAAAATCATTTCCTTAATAATATTATTCATATAAAAATAAAATTTTATTCATATAAAAATATAATTTATTGTTAAACTTTATAATTTTATTTTATAATAATATCTATAATTTCCAAAATAAACTTTGTAAAAAAATGTCAAAAAAAGAAATTTATTTAATCATCTTAATTTCTCTTCTATCAAATTCCTTTCAAAAATTAAACAGAAAAGTATTTGAGGCAACAAAAATAAAAAACTTAAATATAAAAAACAGAATATTTAAAGCTGCAATGATAGATAATTGTTTTTTACAGAATGATCGTATAACTGAAGAAGCATATAATTATTATGAAAAATTATCAAGAGAAGGAACATCAATAATATTTACAGCAGGAACAATAGTTTCTCCATCATTAATATACGGAAAAGTAGGAACATTCAGAATAGATAAAGATGACTATATAGAAGATTTTAAAAAATTAACAAATTTAGTTCATAAAAATAATGCAAATATACTATTAGATTTATATCATCCAGGAACACTTATTGTTAATAAAGCTGATAAAGCTTATGGACCAAGTAATTTAAGACATCCTTATTTAAATGAAAATAGTAAAGAATTAACTAAAGAAGATATATTAAAAATAGAAGATGATTTTGAAAAAGGAGCAATAAGAGCTAAAAAAGCAGGTTTTGATGGAATTGAAATTCATGCTGCTCATTTAACTTTATTGAGTCAATTTTTATCTCCTGCTTTTAATAAGAGAAATGATGAATATGGTGGAAATGATGAAAATAGAGCAAGAATAATTGTTGAAATTATTGAAAAAATAAGAAAAAGTGTTGGAAATGATTTTATTATTTCTATTAAATTAAATTGTAGAGATGGTATTGAAAATGGAATTAGAAAAGAAGGATTTATAACAGCATGTAAATTAATAGAAAAAGCAGGAGCTGATATTATTCAAGTTAGTGGTGATTTTAATCATCAACCTCAAAATAATATTCCTTATTTTCTTTCTCAAACTGAAGAAATTGCTGATATTGTTAATATTCCTGTTGTATTAATTGGAGGAATTAGAAATTATGAAATTATTGAAAAAGTTTTAGAAGAAAGTAATGTTCAATATTTTGCTCTTGGAAGACCTTTAAATTGTGAACCTGATCTTGTTCTAAGATGGGAAAAAGGAGATAAAGCTAAATCTCAATGTATTTCTTGTAATTCTTGTGGTAAAAATGGAAGTAGAAAATGCTTTTCAAAAAATAAATAATATAAATTATTTATTTTATTTAATATTTAATGGGTAATTTTAATTTTTATTTGATTATTTTATTTTTTTGTTATTATTTGATTGTTGGATTTTATAAATGAATTTTTATAAAAATTGATTCAATTATAATATTTATTTTTTATAACCCTATTTAATCTATTTCTTCTATTATATTCTTTTTTTCTTTTAAAGTTTTTGATAAAATCTCACACCCAAAAAATGATATTTATTTTAATGATAAAACTGAATTTATACCTGGTCAATATATATTTTTCTGATTTCTTTTATTAAAAATTAAAACTTTTATAAATAATCATAAAACTTTAAACAATTTTTATTTTATTTATATAAACAATTATTAAGAACCAAAAAGTGGAAAATATTTCTTGATTGATATTATTTAATAAACAAAAAATGAAAAAATTAAAATAATTAAATTTTTATTTCATCTTAATTTTATAAAAAAAAATGAAAAAATAAATAAAGATGAAAAATACCTTTGATTACATATAATTAATAATACTAAAATGTCCTGATCCATCAACAGAATTAACATTATAATTATCATCCATTATTAAATAATTATCATCATCTTTAATAAAATTAGAATTTTTAGTAAATAAACATCTGACTTTTTCATCATCATCAAAATCAATAATTTCAATAGTATTTCCATAAGAATCAAATTTAAAAAAATAATCAAATATTAATTCTCCATCGCCTTTAATTCCTCCAAATAAATATATATAACTTCTATTTTCAATATGAACATTAGAAACACATTGAATATTATATTTATTTAAATTAACATTAATAAAATTCCATTTATCTAAAAGTTTTAAATCTATAAATTCAATTGTTTCAGTATAATTATTCATTGGGAAATTATATCCAAAAAAAGCATATAATTTATTATTTAACATACAATAAGTTGAATTTGCTCTTTCTAAATTTAATTCTGGTATTTCTTTTATTTTTAAATTTTCAAAAGAATAAAATTCTACTTTTTTATTAAATTTACCAGAAATAGAAAATATTCTTCTATTTATATCATCTAAAAGTAATGAACCACAATTATGATTATTTAAAAATTCACATATTTTTTTTATTGTTTTTTTTTGATCATTAAAATAAAATAATTTATTAGTATTTTTCCCTGTTAAAATAAATAAACCATTTAAAGTATTTAATATTATTGTTCCTTCACTTTGAAATTCTTTATCATATGAATGATATATTTTCATTTCTCCTAAATTATGTTTTGAAAAAATATTTTTTTGAATATCATATTCTGTAAAATTTGAATCTGAATTTATTGAAAATAATTTTCTTTGTTTTGGATTGATTATAAAATTAAATGAATCATAATTTATTTCATTTTCAAAATTATTTGTTTTAGATAATATATTTTCAATATCTGGATTTGAAAATAAATATTCTTTATAATTTCTTTCAGAATATATTTTTAAATTATCATCTGAATAATTTTTATTATTATGATATTCAAAGTTTTTTTTTATTTGAATTTCTTGAATTTTTGTTTTAGGTAAAGGAATTTTTAATTTAATTTCTTCAATTTGTTTATTCTTCTTTTCAATACTAAATTTTAAATCACTTAAAGATTTTTTTTTATATATTTTTATTGATTTATCATCTGTTGTTATATCAGAAAAAGATTCTTTTGATTCATTTTGAGTTTTCTCTTTTGTTATTTTTTGTAATTTTATTATTAAATTATCTTTATCTTTTAATAATTGAAGTGATGATTCTAATTTCTTTTTATAATTTTCTAATTCAATTTTTAATTCTTCATTTTCTATATTTATTTTTTTATTTTTATTTTCTATTTCTTTTATTATATTCTCTTTTTCTTTTAAAGTTTTTGATAAAATCTCATTTTTTTCTTTTAATATATTTATTTCACTTTCAATAAAATTAGATTTATGATTTTCAGAAAATTTATTTGTCATTAATAATAAATTTTTTCGTAATTCTTCATTTGTACTTTTTAATAATATTAAACTATCATCTTCATTATTACTTATATTATTATTTAAAGTATTATTTAAAGTATTATTACTAATTAAATTATTATTATTACTTATATTATTATTTTTTTTATTATTTTGATTATTAATTGTATGAATATTATAACTAAGATTATTAGATATATTACTATCTGTTTTAAAAATTTCTTTATATATCAAATCATCTTTCTTAAAATTATAATTTAAATCATTATTTAAAACTTTATTTCCTTTTATTAAATTTTCACATTTTTTTTCAATTTCTTTATACATTTGAATTAACTCTTTATTTTTTTTACCACTTTCATCAAGTTGTTTTTGTAAAAATGAAATATAATTATCTTTAATACTATTATCATTCTCAATTTTTTCTCTATGAGAAAATAATAATTGATTATTATAAATAGTATCTCCAATAGTCAAATTAAAATTACTATTACTTTTATTACTTAAACTTCTATCCAGTAATAAACTTTTATCAGATATTGAATTATAAGTTTTATTATATTTATTTATTTTATCATCTTGACTTAAAGTTAATTGATGAGTACTTTTAAAAGGATTTTTTATTGAATTAGAAAGTTTATTATGTTGAATTGAGTTAACATTATTTATATTATTTTTATTTGTAATATTTAAATTTAAATTTCTTATTGAATTATCTTTTGAATTATTTGTTTCTTTAGAATAAATTATTGATGATTTTGAATTATCATATTTATTTATTTCTAAATTTTTTGAATTATTATTTTGTTGATTATTTTTTTTGCCTCTAAAAACATTTCTTAAATTTTTTAAATTATGATAACATTGTTTTATATTTTCATTTATTTGTTCATCTGATATTATTTTATTATTTGAATTATCTTGAAATATTTTTTCTAAAGAATCAGTGAAATTCCTTTTTTGTTTTATATTTGAAAAAATATGAAAACCATTTCTCTTTTCAATATTTAAAATGTTGTTTATCATTTTTTTAAATTTTAAAAATTTAAAAAATAATTTAAAAAAAAAATAACTAATAAAAATAATAATAATAAATAAGATAATTGATTCAAAAAACTATTCTCAAATATATTTATTTACAAAAATGTTGTTGTCTTTCAATAATTAAATCATTAATTGAAATATTATGATTATTTAATTTATCATTTCTAACATTTTTATATTTATCACAATTATTAAAAAAATAATTTTCATCATAAATATAATTATTATTACATCTTAAAATATTATATTGACTAATTCTATAAACATCATTTCCTTCTTTATTACATAAACAAAAAGGCATAGAAATATCACATTTATCTTTGTTATTTGGATCAATTAAATCACTAAAATTTTCTTTTAAAGTTTTCTTACTAATATTTTTTCTATAATGCTCAATATATTCTTCATTAAATCTATTATAAATCATTAAAAAATAATTTAAAGTATTAACATTATTTAAATTCTTCATTTTTGCAATTAAAATTTGATGAATATCTTCAATAGAAGTTTTCTTTAATTTTTGATTAAATAATAAATAAATTACCCAAATAAAAGCTTTATATAAAATAATATTTCCATAAATAAAAAAAGCATCCCAAACAGTGTATAAAATAACATCATTAAAACTTTGACTAAATAAACTAATAAAGCATTTAGTAATTAAATTAGAAATACATAATTCAATTATTTCATCATTTTTAACAAAAGGTAATGTAAGATTAATTATTTTTTTAACTATTTCAGTATCTGTTCTTACACCAGTAAATTTTAAATAAAAATCTAAAGGTAAATAATTTTCAGCAATTTGAGTAAAAACCCAAAAAGTTTCTTCTTCATTTTCCATTATTAATAATAATTTACCTACTATATAATTAAATCCTTGACAATAACCAATTGTTATGTTTCTCATTGCAAAAGCCATTAATATATTTTTTAATTTAATTATATTTGCTTCTTCTTGAAAAAAAGGAATTTCTGGATATGTTCTATGTAAATCTAAATTTATATTTTCTTCAAAAGGAAAAGGAACTTTTTTTGGGAATAAAGATAATAAATTATTATAATAATTTGGATTATTTATCATTTCTCTTTTAGCACCACTTGCTATTAAATAATATTTCCTTCTATAATTCTTATGTAAAGGGTTATATAATAATTCTTTTATTAGTTTTATATCTTCTTCTGAAAATATTATTTTTGAGTCTTGAAGTAATTCTTTGTAATAGTGCTTCCAGGTTAATTTCTTTTTGTGACGCTTCATTTTTTCGTTTTTAAATAATATTTCTTCAAATATTTCATCTTCTGATTCTTTTTGATTTTCCATTAATTTTTTTGATTAATTTTTTATTTTTTGGGGAAAATAATATTTTTTTATTGTTTTTTTATCTAATTTATTTTTAAGATAAATGTGGTTTTAAATCAATTTAAAAATTATTTATTATAAATTAAAAATGGAAGGATTCTCTAATACTTCTTTTATCAATAAGTCTATAAATTCAAATATGATCAATTCAGAATTTATTTCTTCAATTAATGGTTTATCTAAAATAATAAAAGAATATTATTTATCTACAAAAAAAAATTTATCTGATTCTTCTTCATTATATAATTCATTTGAAAATCAAGGGTCTTCAATTAATAATTTATCAAATGAAATTCAACAAAATAATTCAATTGAAAAAATAAATGATTTAATTCAACATTTACAACAATTAAATCAAACGAAGGAAAATTTAGAAAAAATCAATGAAACAAATATAAATAATTTATCTTCTTTTTTAGATAAAGCAAAATATCAATTTAAATTAATGAAAGAAATAAAAAATAAAAGAAATTTTAGTTCTGATAAAAAAGAATTTTTATCAAATGGAAGTTCTTCAAAAAATTTTTTATTGAAATCTCCAACTCCAAGTAAATTAAATTTAAGAAGTGAATCTCATAAAAATATAGATGATTATACTTATAATAGACTTGCAAAAAATATAATTTGTTTTTTAAAAAAATATGATAATATAAAAGACAATTTATCTTTAGATGAAAATTTAAAAAATGCATTTGAAGAATTAGATTATTTAAAAAAAGAATTGAAATTACAAATAGAAAATATTTTAATAAAAAAAAATAATGTTAATATAACAAATCTAGAAACTTTTGAAAAAGATTGTTTAATAAAGAATTTAAAAGAAGATTTAAATAAATATAAATCAGAAATATTAAATAAACAAAAAGAAATTGACAATTTAAATAAGCAATTAAAAGAGTTTTTAAATGAAAAAAAAAATTTAAATTTAGAATCAGATAAAGATAAAACATTAGCAGAAAATACTTTAAATGATGTTATTAAATCATATAAACAACAAATTAATATTTTAAATATGGAAATATTAGAAAAACAACATTTAGAAGAAATAAATAAAAATTTAGAATATGAATTATCAAAATTAAATAATGAAATAAATTTATTTAAGGAAGAAAATTATGAAGGAAGAATAGAAGAACTGAAAGAAAATAATAATAATTTAAAGGAAGAAATAAATAAATTAAGAAATGAAATTTTAGAAAAAAATAAATTTATTCAAGAAGCAGAAAATAAAAATTTACTTCTTCAACAACAAATTGATGAAAATAGTGAAAATTTACAAAATAAAGAAAATGTTATTATTACTTTAACTGAAAGTAGTGTTGAAAATAATGATAAAATCAATAATATTCAAAAAAAATTAAATTTAGCTCTTGAAAATAATAATTTATTAAAGAAAAAAAAAATAGATAATGAAATTGAAATATCTAATTTAAAAGATATTATTAGTAAATTAAATTTAAATGAAAAGAATTTAAATAAAATAAGTGATGAAAGATTATCTTCAATTAATAAATTAAAATTACAATTGGATGAAGAAATAAAAGCAAATGAAAAATTAAGATTATTTATTAAAGATTTAAATATTAAATTAAAAAATTATGATGATACAATTGATCAATTAAAAAATGAAAATTTTATTTTAAATACTAAAATAAATGAAAATCCTATTAAAGAAGACAATGAAAAAAATTTTATGAAAATAAATTTAGAAAAAAGAAATAATGAATATGTTGAATTAAGAAATACAAATAATTTATTAAGAAATAATTTATCTGATGCTGAAAATAAGTTAATTTCCTTAACAAAGCAATCTGAATTTTATAAAAAAAAATATAATGATTTAAATGAAAAAATTAAAGGAAATAAAAATATAAATGAAAAAGCTTTAAAAGAAAAAGAAAATGAATTATCTGATTTATCAGAAAAAAATACAAATTTATCAAAATATTTAACTCAAAAAAATAATGAAATAATATCTTTACAAAGGGAAAATATAATAAAAACTACAGAAATAACAAATTTAAATGAACAAATAAAAAAATTAAAAATTATTATTGATAATATGACAAAAAATAAAGACGATAATGTAAATAAATTAAATTCAGAAATTAAAAATTTAAAAGATACTGGAATTAGTATTATTGAAGAAAGAGATAAAATCAAAAAAGAATTAGATAATAAAATATATGAATTAAATAATATTAAAGAACAATTTTCAGATAAATTAAAACAATATGATAAAAATAATTTAATTAAAATTCAAAGTTATGAAAATATTCTTAATGAATTAAAAAAAACAAATGAAGAAATTTATTTAGAAAATCAAAATTTAAAAAATGAAAATGAAACAATTGAAAAAGATAAATATATAATAGAAAATGAAATTAAAAATTTATTGAAACAAAAAGAATATAGTGAAAATATGTCAAATGAAATTCAAAATGAATTAAATAGATATAAAATCTTAAATGAAAAACAAATGGGAATGTTAAAAGAATTAGTTTCTACTGATGAAATATTAAAAAAAGAAAATTTAGAAAAAAATTATAAAATTGATGAATTAAATAATTTAATTAATCAATTAGAAAATGAATTAAAGAATAAAAATGAGATTATTGAAAAAATGATTAATGAAAATAAAATTAGTGAAAAAAAAGAAAATGATAAATTTAATGAAAAATTAAAAAGTTTAAATAATAAAAAAAATGAAGAAATTATTAAAATCAATGAATTAACAAAAGAAAATTTAGAATATAAAGAAAAATTATTGCAAAAAGAAAATGAAATAAAAGAAATTAAAAATGATTTAAATAAATTTGATTTTGATAATAAATCTCATATTCAACAATTAAATAATGAAATAGAAAAAAATAAAAAATATTATGAAGAAATAATAAATGAAAAAGAAAAAGAAATAAATAATTTAAAAGAAGAAAATGAAAAAAATAAAAATTTACTTTATTCTTCAAATAATAATAACAATGATTTAAATGAAAATTTAAAAAATGAAAATAAAAAATTAGAAGAAAATATTTCATCACTTCTATTAAACATAAAAGATTTAAAAAATGAAAATTCTTCAAAAGAAAAAATTATAACTTCATTAACAAATGAAAATGAAAAAAATAAGGAAAATATGAATAATTTAAAAGAAGAAATTTTAAAGAAAGAAAATAATATAAAAGAATTAAAAGAAAAAATAAAAGAAAATAAATTTGAAGAAGAACAAAATAATCAAATCAATATTTTAACTCAAAAATTACAAGAAATAAATAATTTATTTGAAAATTCCACAAAAGAAAATTCAGAAAAAGAGAGTGTAATTAATCAATTAAAAAATGAATTATTTAATAAAAATAATGAAGTTAATTTAATTAACAATTCATTAAATGACAATAAAGAAATTTTATCAGAAAAAAATAAAATAATAAATGATTTAACTGTAAAAAATACTGATAATGAGAAAATAATAAATAAATTAAATATTAATCTTAAAGAAAAAGATAAAAAAATTGATGAGTTAAATAATTTAAATAATGAAAAAGATAAAAAAATAAATGAACTTAATTTAAAAAATTCTGAAAATTCTTCAAAATTAAATGAATTATTAAACAAAAATTCAGATAATCAAAATTTAAAAAATAATGAAGAAAAAGAAAAAGATAATAAAATAAATGAATTAACAAATACAATAAATGAAAAAGAAAAAGAAATTAAAAGATTAAATGATTTAAATATAGAAAAAGAAAATAAAATAAATGATTTAAATAAAAATAATAAAGAAAAAGAAAATGAAATAAAAAAATTAAATGAATTAAAAATAGAAAAAGAAAATAAAATAAATGAATTATTATTAAAACAAAAAGAAGAAACAGAGAATAAAAATTCAGAAAAATTAAATGAAGAATTAATCAAAAAATATGAAAATGAAATTAAAGAATTAAAAGATAAAGAAAAGAATTTAAGAACAGAATTAAATATAATAAATGATACTAATGATAAATTAATTGAAAAATTAAATAATTCAGAAAATAAAAATCAGCAATTACAAGAAGAATTAAATAAATATTTAAATGAAAATAATAAAAATGAAGAAAATGAAAAAGAAAATTTAAAAAAAGAAATTAACGACTTAAAAAATATTATTTCAAATAATAAAAAAGAAATAGAAAGTTTAAATAATAATTTAAATAATAAAGAAGAACAATTAACAAAAAATAATTATGTAAATAATAATGAAATAAATAAAAAATTTCAAATAATAACTGATGAAAATAATATTTTAAAAACCCAAAAAAAAGAAATTGAAAATGAATTATTTGAAAAAAATAAAAAAATAGAAAATCTTGAAAATCAGATTAAATTATTTGAAAATAAAAATGAAATAAATAACAAAAATGAAATAGACAATCAAAAATATGAAAATATTATTTCAGAAAAAGAAAAAGAAATTAAAAATTTAGAAAATAATATTAAAAATTTGAATGAAAATAATTTAAATTTACAAAATCAATTAAATAATAAAAATATAGAATTAGATTCAGAAAAAAATAAAATTAAAACTTTAGAAGAAAATTATGAAAAAATAAAAAAAGAAAAATCAGAATCAACACAAGATAATAAGGAAAAAGAAATAGAAGAATTGAAAATCCAAATAACAAAACTCAATGAATTAAATAATAAACTTCAACAAGAAAACGAAGAAAAAACAAAGAAAATAATAGAAATAAATAACAACAATAATAACAACAATTTAAATGATAAAAAAAATGATAATTTAAACAATAATAATAATAATGATAATGAAACAATTCCTTTATCAAAATTTAATGAAGTTTTATTAAAATTAAATGAAATTGAACTTCATTCTCAGAAATTAGAAGAAAAAAACAAACAATTAAAGGAGAAACTAAAAATGAAAAACCAAAAAAACGAAAGTAACATAGTTTCAGATAAAGTAAATTCAGGATCAAAATTATCTGAAGGAGAAAGTAAAAATATATTTCATAATATAACAGAAGGTAATGTTGAAAATTTAAATAATCCAAAATTAAATCAAAGTAATATAAGTAGAAAACATGATGATACAAGAAAATTATTACAAAGTCAATTACAAATGTTTAAAGAACAATATAGAATTGAAAATGATAAAGTTAATAAAATCAGTGAATTATTTAAAACTTTGTTAAAAAATATTAAATATGATTCTAAAAATAGTGTTATTGCTAATGATATTTGTAATATTTTAGGATTTTCTCCTAATACAACTAATTCCTTGATTAAGGAAAAAAAAGGATTGTTTGGAAAATCAAAAAAATAATTTATTGATTTAAGTTAGTATTTATTTTATATATTTAATTTTAATAAGAAAAAAAATTTTTTTTTCTTTGTTTTCAATATATTTATTTTTTGATTTTTTGGGTTTGAAATTCCTTTAAAGTTATTAATAACTGTTTATAAGATTAAAATTTTTCATTAGATTTTTTTTGGAGTGTAATTATTATTTAAAAACGTATTTTAATCTAATTTCATTTTTATTTAATGATAAAAATAATAAAAAAATATATTTACATATCAATGACTACAAAAAATAAAAAGAATAATAGTTCAGTATATATAAGTAAATATGATTTAAGTTATGATAACTACTCAAAAAGTAATACTTTCCGTTCAAATAATACTCAAAGAAAAGTTTCATTTAATCCAAAAGTAGCAGTTATAGAAATTGAAAACACAAAAATATTTAATTTAGAAAATAGTATTAATAGAAAACAAATTTTTGAAAATATGAGTTATGAAAAAAAAAGAAGATTTGAAGAAAGAAGATTAAGATTAGAAGAAGAAGAAAGAAGAAAATCTTGTGTTGAATGTAATATTTTTTAAAACTTTATTAAAAAACATTTTCTGAATTTTTAATTTTGTCTCTTTTTAATAATAAAATTGAATACTGATAATATTTAAATTATTTGTAAATTTCTTATATTAAGTTAAAGACAATTGAATAATTCATTTTTATTAAAATTTGTATTATATTCAATTTATTAAAAATTGAATTTTTTATTAGATATTTAATATATAAAATTTAGAAGAAATATTTTATTTTAGAACTTAATTGCAAAAAAGTATAAAATTTTATTAAAAATATTTTGAAAAATTAATTTTTTAAATAATACATAAAAAATTTATTAGAATTAACATGGATTTTCTTTATTAAATAATTTAGATATATCATTTATTTCTATTTTTTTAAAAAATAGTTTGAAGTTAAAGTAATCTATTTTGGAATTTATAAATTTTTTTCCAAATATAATCATTTTAACTCAAAGAAATTCCTTTTTTATTATCTTTTTTATAATTCTTTTTTTATTGAATTATATTATTATTATGATATCTATATCTTTTTCTATTTAATAAATTAGAGAATTTGTAATTGGAGGTTTAATTTTTATTTTAATAGAGTTTTATCTCAAAATATCAATTTTTTCTTGAATCAGTTTTATTATTTAAATTATTGTTTAATGTTATTATAAAAATTAAAAATTACTTTTTTTTTCCTTTCAATTTTCTTTTATTCTTTTTAAACTAGATTTTTATGTTGAGTTTCTTCCATCATTTAAAAAAAAATCTTCTGATTCATATTTTTTAAATTTATATTTAATAATAATATTTTTTTGATTGTATCAATAATTTTTTACTATTGATAATAAAGGTATTTTATATATTTACCTTAAATAAATTATATAATAGTTTTAGCTTTTATTATCCCTCCATTATACTATTTCTACCAGGATCATCATAGGAATAATTAAATTTTTTAGGCTCTAAAAATGAACTTTTTTGTGTTGATATTTCTTTTTCTTCTGTTGAAATTGAATTTTGATAATTGAAATTTTCATCTAATGTATTATGAATTTTATCTCTTATTATTTGTGTATTTGTTTTTTTGATATTTTTCACTTTTCTAATTGCATAAGTATTATTCGAATTGTTGCAAGTAATAAAATTTAAAATATGATAAAAAGTATATGAAAATAAAGGAAAGGCAAAAATATAAGTAATAATAATACAAAACATTGATAAGGTTAATCTTAAAGAATTAATTTTTATTTTTTCAATTTTATCATTTTTAAAATTCCCTAAAAATTGAATATTTCTTAAACAAACATAAACAACATTAAAACTTAAAAAAATAATAAAAATAATAAAGAAATGATAATTTTTTTCTCCTATACAATTATTAAACCATAAACAATGATGTTCATAATTATTTATACATTTATTACAAATAACACAATGTTTACTTGTATTTGTTTTTATAACTTTGCAAATTGGGCAAAAATTATTTAAATTTAATAAATTATCTTCAACAATTTTTAATAAACTAACATTATTATTATTAATTAGAAACCCAGGATCACATTTACTTAAATAAATATGAAAAAGAATATTTAAAATAAAAATAATAGTATTCCAAAAAAATATAGTTTTATCTTTCTCTTCACCAAAAATAATTAACATAAAAATATAAACTGAAAAATTCAAAATATAATAAAAATAAATATATTTATCTTTAACATTATCTTTTTTCTTAAAACTAATTTCCAAATCAAAAAACCTAAATTTACTTTTATATTTTAAAACATAAATAACATCAAATTTATTTTTAATTTCACACAAATCAAAACAAGAATATCCTTTATTATCACAAATATCAGGATTAGCTTTATATTGTAATAATAATTTAATAATATTATAATTATTTTTTCCAATAATACATAAATGAAGAGGAGTTAAACCTTCTTTATCTTGAATATTAACATTAATATTAAAACTTAATAAATATTCAACACAATTAAATGAATTAGTATAACAAGCCCAATGCAAAGGAGTACTTCCTTCATCATCAGTTGATTCAATATCAAATTTATATTTTTCTTTAAATAATATCATCATATTTAATTTATTATTTTGTGCTGCGATATGTAATACATTTAATCCTCTATTGTTTGTACTTTCATAATTTATATTGTTTTCTAATAGTAAGTTTAATATTTTTATATTTCCATTCATTACTGTGTAATGTAATGCATTAAATCCTTTTTTATTCTTTTGTTCTAAATAGTTTTGAAATTTTTCTTTTGATACTTTTGGATTGTTTTTAAGGGAATTTATTATTATATTTGTTATCTTAAAGGAATTATAAAATGTTGATTTTTGTAAAATTGTAGAATTTTCCTCATCTTTAAATTTCCAAAATTCAAAATTTATATCTTTAACTTTTCTTTCAATTTCTTCCAAATTCTCATCTTTAACATTCATAAAAAAATCATTAACACTTTTTAAATCAAAAGCAGTAACAGATTTTTTTTTTTTATCCTCATAGAACATAAAAACCTTTTTTGAAAATAAATAATAAAAATATTAAAAAAAAATAAAATAAAACCATTCAAAAAAAAAAAATGAAAGAGTCATCCTTTCCCAAAGATTCCTCATCACCAAACCCGAAAAGTGTTCTTCCACCAAAAATAGATTCAATATATTCCAAATACAAAGAAGAACCTGAAGATTCTGATGGTCACTCCTCTTCTGTAGAAAGTGGAAGTGAATCGACAAGAAGTGCTGGTTTACAAATAGCAAATACAATAATGGGAGCAGGAATACTATCAATACCAATAGTAATGCGTTATATAGGAATATTATTTGGTACCATATTTATAATATTTATTGCAATTGTTACAATATATTCTGTTCACTTATTAATTAGATGTGAAGAAATTACTGGAAAAAGTGGTTATTCTATGTTTGGGAAAATTACTATGGGTCCTTTTGGATCTTTTTTAGTTAAAATTATCATTATTATTAATAATTTTGGTCTTTGTTGTGCCTATATGAGAATTTTTGGAGAAACTATTCAAACTAGTGTTTCTGCTTTTGCTAATGAAAAATCCTTTTGGGTTAATAATTGGCATAATTATATTTATATTATTGTATGTACTTTAATTATGAGCATTTTTATTTTTAAAAAATCTATTGAATCACTTAAAAAAATTGCTTATTTAGGTATTTTATCTGTTTCTTTATTTACTATTTCTATTTTTGTTCTTTTTTGTTATAAAGGAATATTTAAATTATTTGATTCAAATATGAATTCTAAATTCTTTTTTCCTAATTGTAATCTTATGGAAGCTTTTCAATCTATGCCTACAGTCTTTCTAGCTTTTACTTTTCAATTTAATGTGTTTCCTATTTATTTTTCTTTGAAAAAAAAAAATAGAAAAAATATGATTGAAGCTACTAAAATTGGAGTTGAATTTTGTCTTTTTATTTTTGTTATTGTTGGAATTATTGGATTTACTATGTATGGATTAAGGATGGATAATACTATTTTAAAGGAGTTAAATGATGATATGGTTAAATATAAAAATACTGACTCTTTTATTAAGTTTTTAATTATTTTTATTAACATTGCATTTATTATTTCTACTTTAACTTGCTTTCCAGTTAGTTTTTTTTCATTAAAGGAAAATTTCTTGAATTCAATAATTTTTTGTAAAAAATATTGTTGGGTAAGTCATTTAGAAAATATTAATAATAATAATAAAAATGATAATGAGAATAAAAATGATAAGAATAATAATGTTAATAAAAATGAAGATAAAATTGTTGAAATTGTAGATATTAATCATAATAGTGAATATCAAAAACATGTTCCTTTAAAAGAAGGAAATATATCTAGAATTACTCAAAAAATTATTATTATTTCTTTATATTTATGTATTAGTGCTATTACTATTTTAATTCCTAAATTAAAAATTATTTTTCATATTGTAGGTTCTACTGCTGGAAATTTTATTTCTTTTATTTTTCCTAATTTATTTTTTATTAGATTATGTCATATGAGTAAAAAACATGAAAATTTAATTATTCCTTATTTTTTACTTATTATTGGATTTTGTTTTCTTATTATTTCACTCGTTATTTCCATAATAAAAACTGATTAAAAGAATAATAATATTTAAATTTTTTATAAAGCACTTTTATGTATTATATTAATAATTTATATTTTTATTTATAAATTTAATTTGTTTTAAAAAAAATTTTATATTTTAAAATAAAAAAATGGGCAAAACTAAAATTAATTTATAATTTTGTAATAATATTGTAATATCTTTTTATTATATAAATATTAATTTTTATTTAAAAAAACTTTTTATTTAAAGATTTTTTCCTAAATTTTTACCAAATTGAGCCATTTCAGCTCTATCTTTTTCTCCTTCTTCAATAATTTTATCATTTTCTTTTTCATCAAAAGGTTTTTCATTATCATAATTTTGATCTTTTTGCAATTCTTTATATTGTTTTTCTAATCTTGCTAGAACCATATTTAATTGATTTGCCATATTTTCATAATTCTTCTTTTTTGCTAATAATTGTTCCATTTGATTTAAATCTCCTTTCTCTTTATATTGATCTGCTTGATCTTGATAACTTTGAGCTCTTTTTTTATTGAAATTTAACATTGATTTTGTTTCTTTTATTTCTTTTTCTATTTGTGACAAAAATTTTGGAAAAGGAGGATTCATTAAAATAAATGAATATAAATTTTTAAAATAATTAAAATTGAAAATGAAATGAATAATTTAATTTAAAAAATTATAAAATATATAATTCTCAAAATATAAATATTTTAATTTAAAATCATAAAAATAAAAGTTTATTATAAAATAAAATTTTTAATTTTTTGATATATATTTATAAAATAAATGAAAAACAATATGAAAAAAAGCAAATATCAAATAAAAAAAATTTTTCAAAAAGAAAATAAAAAAGAAACAAACTCTTCGAAATTGACAATGTCAATATCTTCATCATCTTTAAATTCAATTAATTCTGAAAAGAAAATATCACCTCAAAAGCATAAAAAATCTCAGAAAATATCAAAAAATAATATAAATGTAAATACTAACAATTTAAATTTGAATACATCTTTTAATATGAATGTAAATTTATATAAAAGAATAAATACAGTTGCAAATAGTCCTAGAAGTAATTCTAATATAAGTGATAATAGTAGTAATTTTGATAAAAGTGTTGTCAATGAATTAAGAAATCAATTTTTAGAAATTACAAAAAAAAAAAATTCTTATAATTTAAATCAATCAAACAGTGTTTTAAGTCTTGAAAAAACTCAAAAAAATTTACAATATAATATTAATAAGAGTAATGAAAAAAAGAAAAAAAATAAAATTGGAAAAAAAAGTTTAAATTTATTTGATACTTTAAAAAATAATTTCTTAAATCAAAATAAAAAAAATAATAAAAAAAGCAGAGAAAAATTAAATAATGATAAAAAAGCTTTTGCAAACACTGAATATTGTGAAACAGACAATTTTTCAAATTCAGAATTAAATGATTTAAATCAAAATAGTACTTTAGATAAAACAAGAAATATTAAAATTGAAACAAATACAAATTATAATTCAAATGAAAGTTTTCAAATTAAAAATATTTTCACTAAAATTAATAATGATATTAATGAAAATAATAAATTAAAAAGAGAAAATTATGAATTAAGAAAATGGATTAATGTTCTTAAAAAAGTTATTTTAAGTCAGAATGATAATTTTAAAAAAAAATTTCAAGAAAGAGAAAATTATTTTTTAAATAGAGAAAAAGCTTTAATTAAAGAAAATAATACTTTAAAAAAAATTATTATTAGTTCTTTTGATGCAATTAAAATTTTTGATAAAATTTCTTATGAATATGATTATAAAATAAATAAAACTTATTCTCAAATTTTAACTGAAAATCAATATTTAAGAACAATATTTCTTAATAAATCAAATTTATTTGAAAATGAAAGAGAAAATAAAAATTATCAAAAAAAAATAAATAATAATATAAAGAATAATTATCATAATAGAAATATTTCTAAAATTAAAGTAGATAAAAAAGAAGAAATTCAAGAAAAATTTAAAACTAATTATGTAAATACAATAACTCATTTTGGAAATAGTAATGTTTATTTAAATAAAACAATGAAAAAAGAAATATTAAATAATCTTAATTATTGAATATATTAGAAATAATTCAAATATTAAAGTAATGTCTAATGTAAATAAACAAAATCAAGGAAATAAATTAATTAATCAAATCCCTAAAATAAAATATAAAAAATAGAATTCTATAAATATTGTTTTATTTTAATTAAATAAAATTTAAAAAAACATTAATTTTTTTTAAAAATGAAAATATAAAAATGTTGGGAGATTAAGTATTTATAGAATATAATATTGTTTTAATTATGACTTAAGTTTTGATCCTTTTTGCTTGTATATATATGTGAATTATGTGGATGAGTACTTATATTCTTTAAATAAATGCTTTAATTAAACCTGAATTGAAATTACAATAAATTTTCTTATTGAAATAATTTTTATTATTTTTTTTTCATATATTAATTTTTTAAAAAAATACCTATTTTAAAACCTTATATTAATTTATTATATAAAGTACAAATTAAACTGATTTAATAATTAAAATTCCTTTAAATTCATTTACTAATCCATTACTTGTAATTGATATACTTAATTTACTTTTTTTATTTAATTCTATATATTCTGTAAAATTTAATCCTAAAATTTCATTTGAAATATCATTTTGAATATTATCATAATTTTTAATTGTTTTATCATTAATTAAAAATTTAACATTTGGAAAAATTTGGAAATTTTGTTTATTTCCAATAAATAAAATTAATTCAATTTGATAAATTCCTTTATTTGTAATTGTAATATAATAATTTTCATTATTCCAAACAAAATAATTTTCATTTGTATTTTCACTTTGATTATTCCATTTTATATTATTTTTATAAAGTTCATTGTTTGTACTTATCCATTTTCCAATTATATTATTTCTATTAAAGTCTTTTCTCATTTTTACTAAAATATTATTTAATTCATCAACATTAACTTTATTTTTCAAATAATTTAAAACTTCATTATATCCAATTTTAAATTTAAGTGAATCTTTAATTTCAATAATTTGATTTTTTAAACCTTCAAAATTTTTATATTGATATAAATTATTATTTGGATAACGAGCAGTTTCACTAAAAATTCTTTTATGTTCAAAATTTTCTTCTTCTAATTTTTCTTTAATTTTATTGATTTCTAAAATAGTTGAATCTAAAGTTCTATAATCAACTTTATCATGAATTAAACTATTAATATCTGAAATATTTGGTTTAATACTTAATTCATTTTGAATAGTAACTTTAAAATTATTATATTCATTATATATTGTTCTAATTAATTGATTTAAGTTATTATAATTTGCACCATTTGTTATCGATTCATTATTTATTGTCAATGCCAAATTTTTTATTTTATTTTCTACTTCAACTTTATTATATTCTAAAGATAAATTTAATTTAGAATCTATTTCCATGCTTTTTTTAGATAATAATTCTATTTTTTCATTTAAAGATTTTATCTCAGAACCTATTTTTTCTATTTCTTGAATATTCATTTTTTTAAATTCACTATCTAATTGTTTAAACTTAGTAAAATTATCATTTAATTCATTTTTTAATTCATCATTATTTGAATCTAATATTTTAATAATAGAATTATTTGTTTCTTCAGTAACTTTAGATAAAACATCAATATCTACTTTATTATTTATATTTTCTATTAACTTAGATAAATCATCTAAATCTACTTTGTTATTTCTTATATTTTCTAAAATTGAATTATATTCTGAAAATTGTTTACTCATTGTTATTTTTAAATTATTTATATGAGTATCAAGATTATTTATTTTTTTATTTAATACATTAAAATTTACTTTATCATTTTTATTACTTAATGAACTAATAAAATTTTTTGGTTTTGGTTGATTTGAATTTTCTGTTTTTATTGATTTTAATTCTTCTATATCTAATTTCATTTCATCAATTTTATTATTTACTAATAAATTTACATCATCTAAATTAAATTTATTTTCTAAAAAAAGTTGATTTTCATTTGCTTTATTCTTTTGTTCTAATATTATATTATCTATACTTTTAATTTGATTATGTTGTTTTTTCAATAAAGATAAAATTCCGTTAAAAATCTGTTTTAAAGTCTTATCATCAGAATTAAATTTCTTTGAAGAAATATAATTTTCTAAATTACCAATTTCATCATTATTATCATTCATTATTATTATTTATTATCTAAAAAATAATAAAAAAAATAATGAAAGTAGATAATGAACAATAATTTGAAAAGGTGTTAAAAAAGAAAAATACAGAAAAGAATTTTCCAAAGTACGCAAACAAATTGTGAGATATTATAATGAAAAAGAAAAAGAATGTAACTCTTTAAAGAAGAATTAGTCTAACTTAAAAGATGAGAGTAACAAAAAGTGAAAAAAGAAAAAGAAATTTTTTATCAATAATTTCAAAAGAGATGAAATGAAAGAGATAATAAGTATAAGATAAATTAATTTTCAAACCTAATCAAATAAAGGCGAAAAAAATATGCATCATGATAAAGAAATTTAAAAAATATGTAATATTAAGATAGAGATAATAAAAAAAATTTAGGTATCTGGATGAATTATATAATATTTTTTAAGAGAAGATTAAAAGCAATGATAAAAAGAATTATTTAAGGTATTAGTAAATTGAAAATTGATATAATTTAATATATATCTCCTCTTCTTAGGAGAAGTATTCAGTGAAAATATATTTTTAATGTGTCAAATAAGAATATATTTTATATTTTAGAATCATTGTTTTTTGGTTATGTAGATATTTATCATGATTTAATTCATGGAGACATTTTTTTTTATTTAATAAGATTTACTAATAAATATTGAAAAGAATCATGAATAAGTTATATTCTATAATTATAATTAAAAGTTATTCATCCTTTATAATTAAAAAAATAATAAATGAAATTAAAATAAAATAAAATAAAATTAAAAACTCCTAAATACCTTTTAAAAAACCCAAAAAAAAAAATAAAAAATGATAGAACTTCAAAAAGAAAAATTTTTTTCTTCAAAAGACCCAAAATTTCAATCACAAAAACCTACAATTCTTTTTGACAAATTTCGTATCCAGAAATTTTCTTCATGTACAACAATATCAATAGACACTCGTTTAATAATATACATAGGATTTTCAACAGGAGAAATATATTCAATAACAATATTTAAGCAAAAGCATTTATATAAAAAATATGAGGATATAACATTATATAAATCATTAGAGAAAGACCAGCATAAAGGGCCAGTAAATACAATGATATGTAAAAAAATAGATAATATCCCAATTTTATTTTCTGGTGGTTATGATGGAACAATAAAAATATGGCAAGGAGATCCTGAATTAAGGGAAAAAGATATGGTTCATCTTATTAAAACTTTATATGAACATAAAAGTACTGTTGTTAATTTAGCTTTTTGTAAAAGTAGAAATTTACTCATTTCTACTTCAAGTGATATGACTTTAAAAATATTTAAATTAAAAGATAAAGATGATAAAATTTTTAATCCTAAATTTGAGTGTCTCTCAGTTTTTAAAGATTTTCATTTTGTTTTTAATAAAGAAAAAGATTTACCTTTTTGGATTTCTTCTTTAAGTTTAAAAGAAACTGATGTCATTGAATTATTTGCAGGAGATACAAAAGGAAGAGTTCTTATTTATCATTATATAGATGATAATTACTTTAAATATAGAGGCGAAAAAAGTTTTAATAAAGAATATTCAAAAAATAATTTTAATTATATGTTTTGTACTAATTTACATCGAAAATGGGGAATTATTAAAATTGTTCATAGTATTTTTGATAATATTATATATAGTGTTGGATATGATAATAATATTGTTTGTTATAATACAAAAAATAAATTAAAAACTTTTGAAATTTCAAATTCTAATTCAAAAACTCATTTTTCTTCCTTAACAATAAATACTTCAACTCAAGAATTAATTGTTGGAGATGATGTTGGTAATATTACTTTTATTAAAATATTTAATAAATCTGAATTCAAAATCAAAGCAATTAATAATAAAATATTTCATATTGAAAATGTAAATATTTTCCCTGAACAAGAATATTTATTAATTGTTTGTGAAGATAATATTAATTTATTTAAAGTTAATAGAAAAGCAAAAGTGTCTAATGTTCAACATCATGATTCTGAATTAATTAAATTATTTGTTGTTGAACCTATTAAAATTGAAGAGAAAATAATTGAAGATGCAAAAGTTATTTCAAGTGCATATGATAATATTATTAAAATATGGGATTTTTTAACAATGGATTGTATTAATTTAATTACTGGTCCTGAATTATCTAAGAAAAATATTGAAGTATCAACTATTTGTTATTTAAATGATAGTTTATTAATTGCTATTGGAACTGATATGGGAAATATTTTTTTCTGGGATTTAAATAGAAGTGAATATTTAAAGAATTCATATGAAAATTATTTTAGACATAAAAATATTGTTACTAATATGATTTCTTATATTATTAAAAATAAAGATAATTATAAAGAATGTATGATTTCTTGTTCAATTGATGGTTTTATTTTCATTTGGGAAGTTCAAAAAACAGAAATAAAAGAAATTAAAAAGAAAAATGAATATAATTACTCAGATAATTTAATATTCAAAAATAATAAAGGATTAAATGATTTAGAAAAATTAATACCAAAAGATAACAAATATCATCCAGAAATGAAAAATTATAAATGTATTCCCGGAATAAAACAAGTAATAAATACTTTATCTTTAACAAAACAAGAATTAAAATTTAATGTAGTAGGATATCAACCTGAAAATTCATATAAAACAATATTTTCAGGAGTAAATGATTATTATATATATTTATGGGATTATACAAAAGGAAATTACAAAGATAAAATTAAAGGAAATAATTCAAGTGTTAATTGTATATCATTTGATAAAAATTTTTTGATAACAAGTGGAATTGATGGTTATATAGATATATGGAATATTCCAAAAGATAGTAACAATAATATTGATTTAATTATTACTTTAAATGATCCTGATATAAATTCTAATGGTTTAAATGTTAGAATTCATGATATTTTAATATTATCTGATATTGGAGTTTTAGTTACTTGTAGTAATATGAAAAAAATTAATTTTTGGAAATACGAAAAAGAAGAATTAATTTTAACTATTAAAAGAGATAATGAAGTTACTTGCTTAGCATGTGTTCAAAGTTATGGGAAATTATTATGTGGAACTAAAGAAAAAATGATTTTTGAAATTGACCTTGCTGAACAATTAGATTCTATTGGATTTCCTCATAATTATGAAAAGTATTCTTTTCTTAAAAATGAAATTAATTTTATTGAAAATGATACTGATAAAGGAATTGATAATTTTAAAATTATGAAATCTTTGACTCAAGGTATTTGATAAGATTTTTTTCATTATTTAATTAAATTTATTTTCTTATTTATTTAATATTTGTTTTTTTATTAATATATAAAAAGTGTATAAATGTCTTGATCTTTATTATTTTATTTAAATTAATTATGAAATATGATTATTTTAATCGAATATGAGTTAAAAATTAATAAAAAGTAATTTCATAAATTTGCTTAATGATTACAATTATTAATATTAATTATAATAAAAATGATAATTTTATTCATAAAAAATAAACAATTAAATTATTTTTTCATTTAAAACATAAATTATCAAATTATTATTAGACAAAATGTCAAATACATATATTAATGATAACCAAAAAAAAACAACTTCATTAAGACGCATATCAAAAAGTGATAACATAAATCTTCAAGAAAAAAATACAAAAATAAATCAACATAATTCTCATTCATTAAGTGGATTAAATAATGAAAATAAAGATCCAAACGAAATTTTATCTGAATTATTAGATAATCTTAACAAAAATTCTTTAAATCTTTTTTATAAAGATTCTTCATCAAATTTTAAAAAAAAAATAGATGAATTAAATTTAAAATTTTATTTAGAAACTGAGAAATATTTATCTAATCAAAATAAACAAGAAAAAACTCAAAGTTCACTTTTTATAATTTTATTTAAACAAATTAAGATTTATATTGAAGAAATAGAAAGATTAAATTTAATAATTTTAGAAAAAAAATATAATATAAAAAGCACAATAGAAAGAACAGATGAAATTTTACAAAAACAAAAAAAATTAGAAACTAATCAAAAATTAATTAAAATATTAAAAGATTCAAAATCACATACTGAAGGAAAATTACTTGAAACTTTATTAAGTGAAGATAAATTAAAAAAAGAAAATGAAAAATTAAAACAAGAAAATGAATTTTTTAAAAAACAAAGTTTAATAACAAAAAATTTAACTCAATCTGTTTTTTATTCAAAAACTTTTAATAATTTTAGAACTAATGAAAGAATTAATTCTGATATTACAAAAGCAAATTCTAATTTAAGTAATGAAAATACAATTGAATTTTTTTCAAATAAAAAAAGAAATAATTCTGAAAATAATAATAATTCAATTACTTTTAATCCTTTAATCAATAATTATAATGAACCAAGAAAAAATTTAGGAATAATAAAATCAGTGAAAGAAAAAATAAAAAAAGAAAAAAAATTTAATTCTGGAAATATAAATGATAAAAAAAATTGTGAATTTTATAATTTAAATAATAAACCATCTCAAATAAATATATCAAATAATAATACAATACAAGAATTAGATTATATTTCAGAGTTTAAAAATTTAGATTTTAATGGAAATAATAATAACAAATTAATGAAAAGACCTGAAATTATTGTAAGTGATTTAGAAGATTATTATAAAAATAATCAATTATTATTCCAAAATAATGATAGTAATGAAACTTTTAATAATAATAATCAAATTGCTTTAAATAAAGATAATTATAAAAACAATTTTCATAATAAAATTTATAATAGTTCAAATAATAAAAAATTCAATAATAATAATAATAAAAAAATAATTCAGAAAAAAATACCAATTATTAAGGTAAAAATGAATTGATTAATTTTTAATTTTTTTTCAAAATAATATTATATAATTATTATATAAATATTTTAATATTTTTATATACTTAACAAGAATAATATTCAATTTTTTTTATATTTAAATATTTTTTTCAATAAATATAAAGAAATAAAATAACAAAAAATATATTAATTTTTATCTTCATTTTTACAATATTAATCTTGTTTACTTTTAACAATAAAAATAATTAAAATAAGTTCGAATTTTTTAAATGAACTTATAAAATTTAAAAAACCAAAATCTTTTCAGATTTATAGATAATAGTTTAATATATAAGATTATTTAAATATTTTGTATTAAATTTCTTTCTCATATTATTTTTTTTATTTAATAGTCTTTAATTCTCCTTTTAAAATAATCAAAGGATAAATTTAAATAATAATTGTTATTAATTTTATCGAATTATTCTAGATTACATTCTTCGTTGTAAAATAATTTTGCTAATATTTTATTTTATATTTTGTGAATTTTATCGAAAAGAGATAATGAAAATAAATATAAATTTTTTTGAAAGACAATTAAATGAATATTTAAACAATAAAATTAAAACTTTATTGAATAATAAAAATACAATTATTTTATTTAATTTTAAATTTTTTGTTTATTTATTTCTTCTAAAGACAATATAAATAAATGGAATTAAAAGATAAATCATTTTCTCTGTTGCAATTAATCTCTTGTTTTAAAACACAATTTTATTGGTTAATGTGAACTCTCAAAAAAATTAAGTTAGACTAATTAATTTATTACTATGTTTAAATCTATCTATCTTTGAAAACATAAATTGTGAATGAATATAATTATTGTTATAACTATTAAAAAGCTTCAATTTAAAGAGGTAAATAATCTAAGCTTTTTAATTATTTTTTATTAGTTTATTAAATTTATCCCAATTTTATTATATATATTAGATAAAAATTATATATCAAATAGAAGATGATTCATTTAATTAAAAACAAATTATTAACAAAAAATTTTTTTGAGAGTTCA